>JAGVSQ010003713.1:0-20935 GCA_022683975.1 Rhyacophila evoluta
GTTGTTAACGTATTAAACTTATAATTTGTAATGTTACAACATGTAATAAATAAATTTCGAACAGTCTTGAAAAACTCATGATTAGGAAAATAAAAACATCGATATATATTTTTTATAAAGATAAATAAGCATATTTCTACTATTTTCTTGATATCTAAAGCAAATTGGATATAGGAAAAATGGTTCAAAGGATAATAAATAAAGCACGTATGGTTTCATTTACGTCGTCCACGCGGAGGAGGTAAAATCTTTACCCTAAAATACGAATCGAATTTTTCGGTTAGTCTGCTCCGGATCAAAAAAATCTTCATGGCCAAATAGCACTGAAGAAATCATAACCATCGTAAAGTATGCGATGCGAAAAAAGGAAATAGTACAATATTGCCAGCATCTTTTTTTTTTAAGCAAATAGAAAATACGAACGAATTTTATAACTGTATTAGCTTTATTACGCGACTTTGGCTGAGTTGGATATCAACGGATTCTTTTTTATTTTATTTTTTCATCGCGTTGTTACAAATGTATTTCAAAATCGGTGTTGATAAAGTTGAAAATAATTCAGTTTATTTGTAAATAACATTAAAAATGATGTGTAAAAATTTCATATCGCTACTGTTTACCGTTTGAGAGAAGTTCTTGTGACAGAAAGAAATACTATAACAAAAATACATTTTTTTTTGATTATTAGTAATGATTAATATTTTTGACTGATGGTGCTTGACGGAAATCGATTTTAAATTCTAAATTGTTTAAAACTGGTAAACTTCCATGTGTGAGATCACTGTTAGCGATCCGGGTTTCGTCTTTCGGCATCTTTAGGTTATATTATATGTGCGCAGCTAGCAAACATATAACATACTGCTCTGCTCACTGCCCACATATAATATAGCCTGAAGAAACCCGGGTCGCTAACAGTGATCTCACATATGGAAGTTTACCAGTTTTAAATAATTTTGAATTTATTAGTAATAACTTTTTAACTATGGTGTCTCATAGTATTTAAATTAAGCCCATAATTATTTAAAATTGGTAAACTTTCATTTATTTTAATTTACCAAGATATTATTTTTAGGATGTGAACTATTGATCTTTGTATAATACATTTAAAGAAAGTATAATATTTAGAACATTTGTTTATGTTTACTCAAAAGTTTTAAACTTATATTACAAAATATTAATATGCATCTTCATTATAATTAACAAGAAACGAAAACTAGAAACCAATGAAATCATATTGATTTTCTAAACTAATATTTACTCAAACCTATCAACGCTAGATGGTTGGAAGATAAATTTTCGGTATTTTTTTTATTTTTATTCTCAGAATTTAGGTCAAAATGTTAGGTTGAAAATTTAATAGGAGAATTCTGTAAAACAATATTATGGTACTTTCGTACTATAACTGTGAAAACATATCATATTTATCTGATCAACAAATACCACGTTAAGTTTTAGTAACGTTTTGTTTGAAATAAAAAAACAGTAAATAAATTGATCAGTTTAAAATACATTCACAATATTTGTAGAAAGTATAAACTCATTTAAAAATAAAACTGAAAATTGATAATTAATATTATTTCAGTTCAGATCTTTAATTTTTTTTTTTTGTGAAAAGCCTTATTTTACAATGTCTCCTTATATGGTTATTATAATATAAACAGTAACACAGCAATATATGGTCCCTTGAAGGCAGCCAATAAACACAGAAACCTCTCATAAAGAAATCAAAATAGGAGTGCATTTTGACTCAAAATTAAGTCCAAAACTTTTTTAATACAGAAATACAAAAGCTTGTTGACAGATTGTTTAAGCTTAGTAAAAGAAATTGAGATTTCATCAAGAAGCATACATTTGTTTCTTGTTGTCGATTAAAATAAATCTCACAGCCGGTTACGAATGGTTTTTGACTCACGTCATACTTTTCGTATTTATAAAATATAGTTTGGAGTCATATGGAGGTAATAAAAAATAATTGTAGCCCTCTGCGATAAACAGAACAAGAATAAAGCTAATTATAATAACGACACGCGGTGCACCTAATTGTAAATATGGTTCTTAAGTAATAATAGTTGTAAGTACAAATTCTGGGTTAGGTTGTTTCGTACCGCAATAAAAACAAACCCCCAACATTAGTGCGATTATAGACAATTTTATTTTGGAAAACTCCAGTTTTCCTTCGGAATGAACTATAAAAGAAGTTTCTCGGAGGCATTAGTATTTCACGATGTCATTACAGAGGTACGCACTCACTCTATGGTATGAAAGAATATTCTATCCTCTTGGTATTTCGCTTGTTTTATATGAGTGGAATTCATCTAAATGTTGATTCATTTTAGACACGAAAGCTTTCATTTATTATGACGTAGTTCGGATACAATACTGACCTCAGTATGATGCAAGAGAGTATCATACAGTAATTACATATTTACATGATATTTTAAAATAAAATATGTTTTATTATCTACATAATAGTATATAATACAGTTTTTTTATACGGCTCGAATTGGGCCGAAAATACATTGAAAGATATTATTTATTATTGAAATGTAATTTTAAATTATTTATATTTTAATATTTTCTAACATTAGAAATACGCGTGTATATATATACCATATTTTGCAGTTAAAAAATATTTAAGGCCGGTCATTTTCTCAACTTCCTAATACATTCAAATAAAATAATGCTATACTTTCTACGCCTAACGCGTGATGACTGAAAAAAAACTGCATACATACAAGTAATGGATGATGCTCTGAGAGTTTAAGATATTGAGTTGACGTTTACTTCAAATTTAAATTCTATAGCTTCGTGGAAGTTTTTTTTAATAAAATATATAGGACTTGATTCTCAATGACTTTTGCCTGAACAATTTTTGTGCGAAACCATATGTCAACATAAGAATGCACATTGTAAATGTACAATAATATGCTTTAATTTTTGAAACAGGTACGTTAAATATATTGCCATATATACTGTATCTATATGGTAGAATTTCATTCTGAATATGCTGTATTCTAAGTCAGGGACAGTTTAATATGTTACACTTTAATGAAATATAATATTACAGATATTTGTGCTAAAAAGCTCTACTTAATAACTTGTCAGAAAAAATTAAAGATATCGATTATAGAACTGGTTTTAATTAAGTCACCATCACGTGGTTTTGAGAAAAACACATGATTCTATGAACTTTATTATGATACTTTTTTTAGAAGCAAACAAATATATATCTCAGATTTCAACAAATAATTAACATGAAGCTATGAAATGAGTGCTCTAATTAATTAAATGACTTGATTCAAGCCATTTCTACTGTAACGATATGTGAATATTTTTAATCTGCATAAAACAAGTGAAAAATAATCATAAAATATTAAATTGGTTTTCTTCGGATACGAATTGTGTTGACACCTAATTCAAAACATGTTTTTCTCTTCGTTAAATATAGCAATGGCATTAAACATACAAGTACTGGGCCTTATTAATACGGTCGCATTACGGTCACGTTAGTTTCACTCGAACCCACGAGCACACCTTAGTTAAGCCACGAACGGAAACCGAAATCCGGCAGACATGTTCAGATAACGAAATGTAGCAGGCTTAGCGATATGTCTGGTCACCCTACGTATTCCAACGAAATGAGGTCCATTTCCTTAATAGCATGAGCAAAATACATACAAGCAAATCCGAAACGAAGTAACTTTTTGTATTTTAATAAATATAAGTATCTATCCAGTGTGTAAATGTTATATGCGCATATCTAAATCTCGTATTGTGCGATTTTATAAAGCAAATTCGGAAATGTAAAAATATATTTATAAGCAATTTCGATTCACTCTAACGCAACCAAACATAATTTGAGTGTCCAAAGTCTCTACAAATTATATTAAGCAAGTAATGGTGATTGTCATTGACCTGACTTTTACGCCTTACCCTCTATGAAACACAAACCGACAGCAATTGATTTCAACCTAGAAAGTTTGTAAACGGTTTCCATGAATATCAAGAACTCACCTTTCATTTCAACAACGTATAAGTATAATATTATTGTATTAGTTCTGTATCTCGCAACGGTATCAATAACCATAACTATCTTTGATTTTAAAGTCCATTCCATAATGGTATTGGTAAGAAACGACATTTTTCCGATTTAGTACGTATATTTTCTATATTCATATGTGCGAATAATATATCGTAGACTTTCTTCCAAATTACTTGAGACATGTATGTCAGTTGCGAAATAAACATAAGTTACTTACGTATAACATATTCTCTTCGGTGTTCTGCGTCATAAAAACCGTATAAAAAAGATATTACAGAGTTTTCAAAAAACTCCGTGTGAATAGTTAAATTTACGAGAAATAACATTCGATGAGTCGTAAAGGTATCCGAAGCTTGTTTTAACAAAGCTTTAAGCTGCATAATTCAAAATGTAACACTAAAATACTCCTAGAAATCCGTTGACATTAACAAATTTGTGAGTAGGTGGTAAAATAGAAGCTTTAATCTTAAGTCGCCTTTCGTAACATAAAAATGGCGTTACTTTCAGGCAAATTACCCTTTTATCCTAACAATTACTAATACAAACTGTGGACGATAAATACTAATTAAACGTCGTGAAATAAAGCTGGCAGGAATGCAAACGACACTCGTATTAAATATTCTTTATGGTCAAGTATAATCTTCAGAGAGAAAAACTGTGCTCATCACATAAAGAAATTACCTTTCGTAAATGAATTTTATACCGTTCACAAAACTAGATATATTTTAAGCAAGTTATTTCCTATCTGTGTGAAGCTTTTGGATCTCTATAATATAAAGACAAACAAAATGAAGGTTTTATCAACCAATTAATTGATCTTTTAGATATTTATATCCTCCATTCAAATTACAATATATTCATTTGTATGCAGCTACATGAAAAAAATCGCGATCTCTGTTGTCGAAAGTTTTCATTATCTATTGCATATTTTTAAGCAAAGTTAATCTTGTTGATAAACTCATTTACTAACTCAAAAATATGTTTAATACTCAACGTTACTGATAATGATTTGTCATTTTTTCTGTGGCATCGCTATTAATTGTAGCATTTGAAACATTATACCTCATTATTGTTTTTTTTTTAATGACATTTTCAAATAAAATTGCCTTTATATTTCAATTTTATTTTTAAAATAATAACCGTGAAATTAAAACATCGCTTTTATAACGCGTTCTTTTAGATTATTTTTTTTCATTATTCTTTGACATTCGTCCTAAAGGCATTACTATTCTTCATCTACTTTTTTATCCAAAAATAAAAAATCAATTACTTTATTAAAAAACTTGTGATATTATTCGAAAAATCTTTTATTCTCTTACAACTTTCTAGTATATTTACTAGTATCCAACCATTGTAATTAATATTAATTATACATACAAAACTTAATTGGGTACATTTTGTTTCAATATACAACTATTTCCATGTCTTTCGAAAGCATCTTATTTTCCAAAGTAATTATATTTAGTTAACAAAGTGAAACCATCAGAAGTACAATAGAAGTTGTAGCATAATGTTAAGATATTAAGACAGATCTTGCGACTCGGCAGTTTTCGAAACTGCAAGAGGCGCCACAAAACATAATAATGATATGCTATTCCACATCGCCTATTTACGGAAAATGCCTAGACATAAGAGAATGCATAATACCTTTCGAAACCTGCCATAATCCAAGATAATGCATGCAAATGTATGTGCAGGAAAACGCCGTGAAAAGCAACCTTCGGCATTTCACGGAATGGTATTTTTTTATCGTTACGATGGAAAACTCGGGCTGTTTTCGCATAGTAACCTCTTGTAAAAACACAAATATTTTATACGTGAAAAAAATACGGTACTTTTTTTTGTTTACTACGTAAATGGACTCACATTATTTCTTTTCATAAAAGAAACAGGCGTGGACGTTAATGACAAGTATTACTTAAATGCAAATTACCAAAACAAATATCGCACGATTTTTGATCAGAATAGGATATACAAAATAAATACAATAATGTTTCTTTGTATTTTATATAATATATGTGGGTTGGGAGTTTGTATAAAGTGGCTGTATCAAAATATACATATTGCTGTTATATTTTTATTAGAATTGAACGAGCTGATCAAAGAGCTTTTTAAAAATACTTACTATGTATATTTGTTACGTAACGACTTCACTCTTTTTATTATTATTAAGTTTCAAAATACATTCATATCAATCGATTGTTAAGTAGATAATCTCGCGTGCTTATGAATCATCAATAGTGGAACTCACGGATTAAATTTCCGTAGCGACTTAAAAATCAAGACAATTTTAATGTGTATTTTAATGCAATTGGATAAAAAGATTGAATGACAGTAATAATTTCAATCCGTCATGGTTATTTTCACAACGTGAAGATCAGTCTAAGCGTCTTGAATTATATAAAATTAAGCTACAAGTATAATATATTAACCCAATAAGTACAAACACCTAAATAAATAATCGACAAACCTTTAATTATTTTTGGTAGAATTCCACAAAATATATTTAATTACCATTTATTCATTGATCACTTTCAAAAACATTAGATGATTATTATATTAAATATAATTTATAATACTTTATAAAGTTGTTTTAGGTTTCCTGACATGTCATTTTTTACGAAAAACTTAGATTAATAATATTTTGTATAATGAAATATACGTTGGATGATTTTGATATTATTTAAAGCTCTTATAATATATAGGATCATACCGAAATTAAAAACGTATGCTAGATGAAATAGAGTTAATGTTAATTGAATTTGCATAGTTATAAATGTTACGTCCCGACAAGTGAGGTTAGGCTAATTAAGTCAACTTTATTACGTAAGGTTAAGTTATATTAAGTAGTTTAATTACATTTTATCCGTTTTTTAAACATATTTATATCTGAAGATTAATTTTCCTAGAACCACTCAAATTAGTATTATTATAATATAAATTCAGTGTTATATATTAAAAAAATAGATTATGTAATTTTGTAGATTTTTTCATTTTAATTTAATTAGATTTTAATTAGATTCAATTTAACTACCGTGCTTAAAAAGCTCATAAATTACTTTAACAAATTAAGTGATACTTTTAAATTGGAATACGATAAAAATATTTTATTGTGATACGACATTACTTACTTTTATTTCGTGAAATATTTTCATTTAATAGATCTGTGACTAAGCCTAATGGACGGATGATTATTTTCTTGACTTCCTTCCGATAAAATGCCCAGAACGATAAAAACATTCAAGAGGCAATAAAGCTTCGAAAAAGTGGAACGTTGCTAATATCAGATCGACAATAAATCGATTTACTAACAAATAATGGTATAAATGTGGCCATATGTAAGGTGTAAGCACACCTCTCGTAACAATAGATATCTGTTAATTTATAGAAAATAACTATCATACGTTACGCGTAACAAAGATAGCATGTAATAAATAGTACGAATTAGAGGAGCAGGACAATATGGAGTTTTTTGCGTCTGGATTATCTTGGGCGAACGAAGCTTTCGATTATTGTCACGTTCAATTGTGTCAGTGCAGTATTTTGTGTCGAGAAAATTGCTTTTTAATATGATTTATTTTTATGTATTTTTTTCATATGAAGTTATTTTTATTTCTCACGCTTGATATGACTGCCCTTTATAGAGAAGTTTATGGAAATAATCTAAAATTGATAGTGTGAATCTTAGTCGTTATTCGATACTTTATATCGGATTTTTTATATACATTACTGTTTACATGGTACAATATTGATCAAAATTAAATTACCTGCGATATTTAAAAGTGTTTTCTTGATACTATTACTTTTAAAACTACTGCATATGGATCTGATTGTCAATATTTTGGATGCGTTTTATATTCCAGGCCGATATACATGTGTGTGCAAAGTTTGCATCGTAGCACACGTTGTGTCTAATATGGCATCGTCTTGTTAAAATCAAATGTGCTGTAGACCAAATTGATCAAATTAAGGTACAAGAAAGTCACCAGTAGCTGTTACAGCGTCGCCTCCATCATTAGAGAACCTTAAAGAAATATGGCCCAATTATGTAGCCAGCCCAAAGTTGCGCACCATACAGTCTCTTAACGAGAGTGCAATAATCAATGGTGTATCAATTGAAGATTTTCAGTGTATCCCTATAGGGGCTTTTGTGTGTATTAATAAAGCCAGCTAAAGTGAAATTAGCCTTGTCGTTTATCATGAACCAAAAATTAGACCATTAGGCCAAAAATTGAATAATTATTTAAGTATTTTCATAATTCCAACACGTTTCTGCAGAGTTGGATGCTCCATAATAAATAACCGTTTTTGATCACTTTTCACATTGTGAAATTTGATAAAAAAAAATGAAAGTTAAATCAAAATAGCGGCCTGGAACATAAAACGCATCGTATACAGAAAACGGCCATTCCAAAAGAAAAGAACCAAAAAGATTTCCAGAAACTGTTATTTGAATATCATTTGATATAAAAAATACGTATGTATTGATTTTTAAAAAGCACTATACTGGAGTGCGATAATCTATAAATAAATGTGGCTTTAATAGTTAGTTTCGTGAATTTAAAACTACAAAATCATTACCGATTGACTATTTTTTCTACTAAATATCTGTCAATTAAAGATGTTTTAAGATTTTAAAAAAAGATCTGGGATTCCTTACGTACCAAAATAGTGTTTAATGAATTATAAGACATTTGATAATGATTTAGTTCGATAAAACCAATACGATATCCGCTGAAATAGATTCATTCCATATTGTATTTGTTCTAACAATGGATGGCCGTCCCAACATGACTTCAGTTTCCATAGAAATGGACCGATAAGATATGCGACAGACAGCAATGTATTTTTCAAAGAAGATAAATGAACGAAGCGTGTTCCAAAAAGCAAAGAAATTTATACACAGAATTGTCCATTAGTTACGACGTATTCTGTCACTAAGGAAAACTGTGCGTGTGGAAATAACGAATTAAGAAAATTGGAAATTATTGGTAAAAATAAATCCCTCACATATGTAATCTTTTCGGTAATAATTTGGTAAATTATATATTCCAACGTATCATGATTTATTAACTATTTATAATGCTATTGGATTGAAAAAAGGAAGAAGAATTTAATAGTGTTTATATAGATCTTCTTTTAAATTAATAATATTATATTTTTTTACTTTTAGCCCAGTTCTATTTTACAAAGAAAACAGCGACTAATTTATAAATGGGCTACTTAGAAATAAGGTTACAGCATGCCAAAGTACTCCCTTAAAATAGTCGAGTGAAATTTTCTTTGAATGGCTTAAATTTTTCTCGCAAGCTGGCAAATGTGGCTTGTTTTTATTATTTTTTAAAACAGAATTAAAAATTTAAATTGTATTAACTTGCAAAGTTACAGTAAAAATAGTGGAATATTTTTTTGAACACTGTCTCCTCTGAAATTGGAGGGTATAGATTTATTTATACAGTGTCAAGACGAAAATTTTATAAAATAAAGTATCTCTGCAATGTTAAGATTTGTTTTAAGTTTTTGTTATTTTAAAAATCTTACATCCCTTGGATGATAAACTCCTAACCTCCGTCTTCAAAACGCACTCGTTTCTCTATCGGCAACAAAGATGACTAATTATTTATTATAAGCTTTTAAACAATATTTTTTCGTAGCGGAAGTTAACTATATACGTATCAATAACGTAAACATGGTAAGTTTCAAAACCAATTAATTTGTGAAATCTATGTAATGAATCCATATAATGAATTATTCACGTATTTATCAGTATAAAAAATGTGTTAACTTTATTTAAAATTACAACTAAGACAGGTTAGATATTAATTCTTATAGATTCAGTGTTTTATGATATTTATATTTAAAGTCAAACACGTACACAAGGATCTTGGAAACAAACATAGAACTTATTTAAATGAATACTAAATTATAATGATAAACAAAATTAAACATGACATTTTATTTGTCTTGAGAAGTGATTCTCTGTGGGTGGATGAAATTACTTTCGCTTTTGTTTGCTCAAATAATGAGAAAAGAAAACAGGAAAATGACATTGACTTTGACATTTCTGCGTAGAAAAAAATATATAAAAATACAATGCAAACTTTCCAAAGCGCTGCGCTGAATCAATTTCGCAGACGTTGTAAGAAAGCTCTGCGTAATGTTGAGCTTTTTCTTATTATATCAGTGGTTTTCAAATACAATATAAAACCAAACCTTAATAAAATAACGATTTCATGTTATTTCTCATAACATATAAATTAAAACCACCAAAGCAAGCCAACTGTCATGTAGTAACATTATATAAATTATATGATAGAAACGTAGACTTCCAAAATATATGCGTATAATCATTTATTCAGTATAATCTGGCCGATTTTGTTCATGAGTGACCATGTGGATTTCATACCTTTGCGAAAAATAGGATTTATGGAAGTTAAACAGTAAACTTAGATATAAAATATATGTTTAATGGTAACCTCATGAGAAATACTAATAAAAATACAATACGTCAAAGAAAGTTTTTATATTCTGAGAATACTTGGCTAAAATGAGTATATTATAATTATTATATTTTGGTTTTTGTGCTAATAATGGTAAATAAAAAAAATATCTACTGAATCAATAAAAAAAACACTGCTATTAGTGTGTTCATTTAAAATTATATAAGGATAATCGAATTACTTGAAATAAAACTATATTAAAAATTACAAACGAGTTTAATAACAATAAGCAATTTCACTACACGTATGAAGCGTTAAAAGTCATAACTTCACCGACAGAAACCATTACTCATAAAAGTATGTTAATGATAGTATGTTACTTAGCACTTCTGAATAGGGGAAATAAAATAAAATCAATTCTACACGAACTGCATATTATTCCATGGTATGCACAATGATTGCAGCACAATTGTTGTACTGTTCATATTTCTAAAATAATACAATTACGTTTTCTCACCAAGTATAAATAATAGTCTCCATTGTGAACTTATAAATAAATTTGCTGTGTATTTTATTTTGTTGCGAATTATACGTTTAAAAATATCTGATCAAATTATTTCTTCAAGTGTACTTTTTCATTCAATTAAATTAACGCATTAAATTGACTTTACAACGTACTGGATAGTAAAAAAACATCAAACAAAAACAATACAATTCAAAGAAAATAAACAGAAGTACAGAAATGTTTTCAACACGGGCGAAGGAAAATAAGAGAGCGTTTTCTGAGAATATACGCGCCTCTTGGAGAGGGAGAGAAAACTATTTTGAAGCTCTCAGAGGCTTGGACAGTGAGACATGAGAGTATTTTCTTCGAGAGGGACGCCCAGAGGATTATTTCTGAGAGGGAAATTTGTTCGCCACGAGGAAGGCACGAAAAACAACATGACATAATAATGTAATGGTGTTATTACCATGTGACAACATTCTGGTATGATTATATGTGATTCTTATGGTTGCGAATAAAAAAATAAAAGGATTGTTTGTCGTACACTTAAATGACTATCGCACAAGGGAACTTATATTTATTTTTATTGCGATGTAAAAGCTCATAAATTTAACTTCATAAAACTTGATTTTACAGCGGTTATACTATCAATTATATTGCTAAAAAGCTAAAAAGAAATAGTTTCAGCTTTATTATCACTATAAAAGCAAATGTCATTTTACTTTTCTAATTAGTTATTATTTGAACCATTTACTTACTATGTATACTCAATATAAATTATGATTTGTTTAGTTTTATTTAGCTAGTAAGTATACGATATACCATATACTTAGCTAGGAGGACAGGTGCTTACAGCGGATTCTGAGATACAGTGGTACGCCTTTGTTCGTAACGAGTATATAAGAGAACGAATCATACAGCCACTAATTACTGATAAAATGAAGCTACGACGCTGGACCTGGCTCAGCCATGTATTTTGCGGATGTCTCAAGAGCCTGGCGTGACCTGCCTGTTCTTCAAACTGACTGGTTTTCAGCATCCTTATAAGTCACTTAATACTATTTATAGAATATATTCGGTGGAGTTACGGGATGAAAGTATAATTTAGGAGTGCGCATAAATACTGGTGCACGAAAAGGTTCATATGTTCTCTACTTAAGGAGCGGCTATGTAATAAGGAGAATTTAATTAGTTAGATTTATTAGTTTTATGTATTTTAATTAGAAAACATTAACAAAGTCAGCATAAAATCGGTGCAGTTCTATTCTAAAGCAATAGACTTAACTTAATATGTTAAATAATGAAAAAAATATGTCAAAATTCTACAGGTTTATTAGTATTGAAGTTAGTTAGTTATTAATCTTTTCGTTTCTAAAATTCGGTATATTCTTTCCCCGACAAATGTACCGCCTATTTATACGTACAGACGATTTATTTTACTGGGTTGAAAAAAAAAACACGTATTTATTGCACGTGTCGCATAGAAAGCCGACTCAACGAAATGTGTTTATCATTCGTGTAAAATCGCGGCCTTTCTGACATATTGTTGCAAAATACTCAACAACGAGAAGATTGGTGGTTTTTAAATATTAAATAAATAGTATAAATAATTAAAAATTATTCAATCAAACTCCAGTATATAAATTTGGAAAGTAAAATAAAGATGAAATCGTTTGGCAGTGTAATTCTCTATGATACTCAAAGATTGTGCCTATTAAAAAGTTTATTCAGACTTAAGTCCAATGAAAGTTTTGTTACAATCTCCACATATTGCTTCACGTATGCAAGTTCTGTGAAATGTAAATATAAATTACGGACTCTGTTTTTTGTTAAAATGTGTCAACTTTTTTATTCGAAATAAACTTTTCATACTTTTATACTTTCAGCTGGCTTAAATAAAATAAAAATAAATTGTTTGTTTTAAATATTTCACAAAGCTTGTTATCTACTTATATACATGAATATTATTGATGATGTCACAAAATAAATATTTTATGTACAAAACTAATTGAATCATATAAACTATAACATTGCACAATCAGGATCTCAAACTAAATTAAATCAACGATGTAACAAACTGCTAATTAAAAACTTCGATCTAAATTATTTAAAACTGGTAAATTTCCATATGTGAGATTCCTGTTAGCGACCCGGGTTTCGCCTTTCGGCATCTTCAGGCTTTATTATATGTGAGCAGTGAGCAAACATATAACATAGAAAAGCGAAACCCGGGTCGCTAACAGTGATCTCACATATGGAAGTTCACCAGTTTTAAATAATTTAGAATTTAAAATTAATTTTCATCAAGCACCATCAGTCAAAAATATTAATTAAAAACTTCGTATTTCACAAATTGTCTTAGTTACTATCGTATTCAATGTAATGAAAATGTGTTCATGTGTCTGTAAAAATAAAAATAGAAGATATAAACTATTTATTTATACATTTAGAAAGGTTGCTGGGACAATTCGGAGTGTATTTAATTATAGGAGTCTTGATAACATTGTCACAACTGGAATAGCTAACGTAGTAAAATTTGAATTAAATTTAATTAGTTTATTAAATTTATTTCTGTTTGGTAGTTTGCAATAGAATTTCAAACAAACTAAATCATAAAGATAAAACTTATTTATATTTAAAAAACAGACTAGATTTCGGATATAGAGGAAAGCACATTTTTCTTATATTTAAACTTAAGTTAAAAGACATCCTAGAGTTATTTTTTTATAAATAAAAGCGTATTCACCGTACCCTTGAAGGCATTACGTAACGAATTTGTAAAGCGGAGAAAAATAAAAACGTCTTTTCGCGAAGTCTTTATTTAAATTAAAAGGGGGCTGTGAGGGTGGGAGACTGGCAGTGGAAAATTGTCATCAAATGGGCAGAACAGAAAATTTTAATGAGGACAGTTTTACTTGTAGTACTCTTACTTGTAATTTGGAGTCACTGCCTTTTGAGCGCTGGTATTATACATATATCTATCTATGAATATTTGCATAATGCAAGCTTTTGTAACTTGAACGAAAAACAAAAAAGTTCTTAATGTTCAGTTTATTAACCAAAGCTTTATATATATTAAAAAATGTAACCAAATTTTTAGTTATTTTATAAAATTGTTTATTTTTATGTAACATTAAGAACTACTGTTCTACGATAAAGCTTTTTTTAATTAATATTAATAATAAACAGTCTTCCCGGTAGCGTAGTTGGTATCATGAGCACCTATCAATCCGGAGAATGCGGCATCGATTCCACATTTGTCGGATTTTAAAAATCCAAAAATATAGGACTGGATACCCATTGGGTTGAACAATTGTCTGACAAACAATTCTGGTCAAAAATAATCTGTGAAAACGTCTTCACATTGCGGGGAGATCCATGCACTCTACTTTCGGAGTGGATATTTTCAGACTGTGTAGATCTATATGCTTTACTTTGGGAGTGAACATGGTATTAATAAAAAAAAATTAAAATTTATGAATCGTATTGATTTGAGAATTTTGATATAAATCAAAACCTCTTGCTCAAAATAAAGAATACAACTGAGGATATCATTAAATGAAATACACTGTTTTATATATTAATATCGGATTAATTTGGATGATATTTTGTATATAATTAAGCCAAGTTTGATACTGGTGTTTAACAGTTATTTTGAAGTGTATTTTTCTTTACAAAACAACATTTGAAGACAATTTTAAATTCATATATTTGAATAAACCGTATTTGAAATTAACACTCATAATGAAAAATATGTTGTTAATAGTTAACAATAATGATGAATGTCTATATATATTATGAGAAATCGAACATAAAAACTGATACGTTCAAACACAAGAGAAAACATTGCAATAAAAACTACAGGAAAAATCAAGAATGATACAGAATTATAATAAGTTATACGGTATTTTGGTATACTTTTTTACCGATCGCAATTTGGTTGGTCACCCTATGGCTAGCTTTCTGGCTTTTTGGTATTCAAAAAATTTACGACGTAATATGGCCAACGAGCTGATCTCTGCTCGTAAAATCTTGGGTTAATTAACATTCAACCTTGAGCACATTTGAGTGCGTGGCAATCTCTTCATATAATTACATCAAAATAAGACCACGACCAAAATAAAAATCTTTATTCATCTAATATGAACTTCAACACATAATATGCAGCTACGCGGTATGAGTATATCCGCTTCGAAATTGGATTATATATTTTATGGATCTCCGCCATACATAGACATAAATTGCTTATCAGGCTACTTCTCAACCTCATAGATGTCTAGTACTACATTTTTTAAAATCTGGCAGATGTGGGGATCCATCGATCCTATTGGCGTGCGCGTTGCGAGGCCAAAGATAACTGATTCAAAGTCCGCACCTAAAGGAGTTTTTTAATGAAAATATGCATGAATAGATGCACACTGTCCACCTTATTGAAAAAATCTGTTAACATAAGTCTTTACAATCCGGAGATCCATAGACTCTTCCTATATTTATTCAGTTTTCTTCTTCTTCTTATACCATATTTGCCTCCATAGTGTAGCACACAGTGTGAAGTATCCACTCCGAAAGTGGAGTATATAGATATCTGCAATTTGAATAAGTCTTGACAGATTGTTTTTTCACGATAATTTAGACAATTTCTGAATTCAATGGGTATCCAGTCCTATATGTTTGTATTGTTAAAAATCTGACAGGTGTGGGTATCGAACCGCGTTCCCCAGATTGCTAGATGCACACGCTAACCTCAACGCTACCGGGGAGACATATTTATAAATGTATAAGATTTATTACATACATAGTTTTGAAGTGATTATTTTTACACTATTTAAATCCATATCTCTGGACATGGTAAAAAAATACGTAAAAACATTCAATTAAAATATAAAATGTCAAAATTTTCAGCTCGAAGTAGCAGAAATAAGTGTTAATTAAATTATTTGAAATATGTGTGTCAACAAATATTATCATTAGTTTTCTTCAAGGCTTTCGGAAATTAATAAATTTTGGCCATATAGCCATATTTACTGTTACAAATTAGTTAAATATAACAATAATTTTATCAAGAATTGTTTTCGTTGCTAGAAATTTTCTGGCTTAAAGTTTTGTTTTCATTTTCATAAAAGAATGTCGCATATGATGCAATGCAACAACAGCCGGAAAACGTTTGCAATTTTCCACTACCATTAGTTTTTCGTTACACTTTTATAGATTTCCTTTTGCACGCGATGAATACAAACGTTCTGATAAATGCAATATTGGAATATCAATTCTTAAAAGAGGTAGGCCGTAAAAAGTTTAATATTCTGAACAAATAATGTTAATATTAAATATAGCATATCTTAATATTTACAAAATCTTTTTCGAGCAAAATACCACATACATATAATAAGTATTTTAATATTTCCAACTGAAATCTACAACCGTCCGAAAAAACTTTATTAAACAAACTTTGAAAGATAATAGATTGATAAAGTGGAGCGTATGCATAAACTTAGCTTTGCAAAATATTTTTCACTAGTTTTGATTATCGGCTGATCGTATTTTTTCTATTGTTTCAAAACGTAATATACATAAAAAATCATTGTATTTATACTATTAAAATAGAAGTAAACATTATCAGCAATGTCAGACCACACAAAATGAATGCATATTTTTCATTTTTAATTTTAAAATTACAGTCAACTTCTCATACATTAACAATAAGAAACATTGCATTAATTCAGCGTTGATACCAAAAACTGGTTTATTCTAATGAAAAATGGTTATTCTACAAATTACTAAACCTTAAACAATTATAATATATATTCCATATCGAACATTACACCGTATATTTCAACAAAAATAAAAACACAAACCTCTTATATGTACGTTAATGTTTCTTTGAAATAGAATGCAAATAACGTAATAATTTTACAATTAATTCATTATACGCAGAGACAATATTTGTGACTTTGTCTTTAATTACTGTACACTTCAACATAGACTAGAAAATAAATATTGTATTTCTAATTATATTGTGCTGCCATCTTTTTAAAAACTTCCGCGTATATGCAACAATGGTATTGCAGCATACATTTATAAATATTATTTATTGGGCTCAATGATATGATGCCAAATATTGTCCATTTTGAATGGTATCAGAAAATACGACACGAGAAAAATTAAATTTAGCTGAAAAAATGCTATATTTATTAAGGGCACTTATAGCAACTGGCCCCAGATATATATTTATAACTACGCATTGCTGTTAGTAAAAGTGGAGATGGATTTTAAAGGCGAACTGTAAAATGAATTAATTATTCGACTTACAAAGTGATGACGAGATCGCATTACTTAGTCTTCAAGTATATTTCAATTTAAAAGTTATTTAATACTTTCACTGATTCTTCGTGCGTCAAGAATAAACTTTTCTTTGAATTTTCGCACGGTCAAGGTTTTTAGAGTTTATTTGGAAAATTCGCCGGCAAATGAATTTAAATGCTAAACGTTGATAAGACGTCGGCCGCAGAAAATTTAAAACGTTTTATTATTAAATCATACTACGAAATTCGTTCACGGAATGAGTTTTGTATTTAATTAAGCCGAATAAAAATGAATTTTGCAGAATTAACGTCTACCCGTCTCCCCGAATGAAATATGCTCGCGAAAATATGTAACAAATACGGATTACCTGCGAAAAAAACTTTTTCGGGTAAATGAAATTACGCTAAGGTGTACTTTTAATATTCGGGTAAATGTCATTTCACCCGGAGATTCCGGTCCACGTAGCAAGATAATCGGTAAATGGATGATAACATTCCATATAGAGACATTTTATATAATCATTTTCCCTAATACTAACAAATTATCTTATATTTATTCATAGACATTTAGAATTACGAATAAATCTTGAATATAAAATCTATGATTATATCATAATATTAACTGCAAGATTTTAAAACTACAACCATAAAATAATTAGTCGCCAAATGGGAAACCCAGACATTAAGTTTTTTTTTAGGAACTACATGCCAACACATAGTATTGCCACAGAACACTTCCAAGGTGCAATTAGTAATTAATGATAGTAATAATAAATTAGTAGTCCATTGAAATACACCTCGATACTAAAATGTGAAATACTTCGTAAACAACGATTTATCAATAGCCATCAATTATATGTACGTATAACATCAACGAGTACTGTATTTTTAAAAGAATAATACTATTTTTTTTTTAATATACTTTTAAAAAAAATTATAATTAAAGACATATATATTAAGTAATTAGTATAGATTTAATAGTATATCTACTACTAACGGTAACAATGCTGGATCTTTATTTTATACACTACAAATTCTACAAAAAAAGTTAGGTTAAAATTCCATAATGTTTGTTAAAAGTTTTGGAAATCGCACATTATTTTTTTTGTAATTATTTAAATATGTGTAACATTATAATATAATGTATTAAAATATTTACATATCTTTAGGGTTTTCTACAGTAACAATGCATGATTCAATGTTTAACATACAATACACTATACAATGTATAGTGCCCTGCCAAGTAAAAAAACAATATCTGGTGCGTGATGTTCTATGTCGATATTGTGTTTTAGTTAGCAGGGCAGTATATTTATATGGTGGATAAATTACGGCTTCAAATCTAGAAGTTTCACATGGATTTTTCATATCCAAAAATGCAGAACATAATGGCTTACATGCTGAACGATAGAAAGATCAACGATCAAAAAAAATATGTACTTATTAGTAATCCAAATGTTCCATTTTTCAGAGTGGAAGAATATACAACTAATTTAATATTAAATTTGTAAAAAGCTCCAATAAGTAAACGTACACGTAAATATAAAATAAACAAATGTGCTAAGTAGATGTTGAAAATATATTGTATATACTTAGAATTTTGGAATATGTCCATGAACCGAAGTCTAAGCCAAAATTGAAAAAGCTCCTTTTCATGAATTTCGGTAGGGTTATGAGGCAGCATTTTTTGCTGACTTAATTTTGAAACGCGTTATAATTTATTCACTAAATTTTATTCAGAGCTAATCTACACAAATCTCTTGACAGTATTTATGTCACAGTGAGATAGCTTGCGATGATAACACGTTTGAACTCTTTGCAATGTAAGTATTATACAGTAAATATTTATATTCAATAGATTTTTGTATTTTTACTTCATATTTATTCTGTAATCATTTATGGTATGGATATACTTTTTCATATTCGAAAAAGAAAGGGTTGTGATCCCCACTAATATTTTTATTTTATTATTTATATAGTTTTTTTATAATTATCTATATTAATTGAGTAAACTCCCTAGAATATGTAATTTTTAATAAATTAGAAATTAAAATACATTTTTTTTATTACATATAATTCACTTAGGACCGGTTTTATCTACAAAATGACGACTTTTTTAATAGAAATTGTTAATTGGGTAAAACCCGTCATAATTAAAGTAAAATTGATCGAAAGACTAGGTAAAATATTTGTTTACCTTCAAATTAAAATGTATACAATTTATTAATAATATTATTTAACAATTAAACGCTATTTAAAATTTCTATGCTGAAAGAATATTTAATTATAATATTAGGTTATATGCTTTGAAACATCGTTTATAATTAAAATAAACTTTCAAACTCAAAAAGCTTACGTATATGATTAATTCATTGAAAATCTACTTCATTATTTGAAATTATCTGTTATTAAATTTTCGTTTTGTAGTGGGTCAGTTAAAACTTAACTAACGTTCACCATAGTGATGCCGATATGGAAAACAATAATTATATTTAACGAAATCGCTTCGAGTTTGGACATCTTCACATGTGAAAATAAGTTCAGACGGGGTAAATTTTTATAAATCCACGTGTCTGCTAAATTTGTTGTTGTTATTTTAAATCGTGTTATTTTATCCCGTATGATAGAAGTCTATCAAAGAGTCTCCCCGGTAGCGTAGAGGTTAGCGTGCGCGCCTAGCGATCCGGGGAGTTCGGGTTCGATTCCCACATCTGTCGAGTTTTTAATAATCCAAAAATGCAGGACTGGATGCGAATCGAGTTAAGCAAATAGTCTGACAAACAATACTCGTGAAAATAATCTGTGAAGACGTATTCAGATTGAAGATATCCATATATTTTACTTTTGAAGTGGATATCTTCACGCTGTGTCGATTCATATTCTCTACTTTGGGTACAAACACGGTATGAAAGAATACACATTACAATTTAATAATCCACGATCAAGCCATTTATATGTTAGAGAATTTACAACCCGTTTTGTATGTATATATGTGGAACAAAAAGTAGTAATTTAATGCATAAGTTAGTACGCCTTTCGAATGGGAGAACATTGACATTTACAGCTAGCAATTTGATTGATGTACATCACAATGGAATTGTATCAGGAAATATTGCTTTCTAGACAAAAGCTGTGAGGAAAATATGTCGATAAATTAAATTACCTTCGAGATGGAAGACGAACGTATAAAGCTGAGAAAGCGATATTGTATTGACGTAATCATATATTATTATGATTGAATCGTTTGAAAGCTTTTGAAATTGATATGAGTAAGGAAGCCAGATGATAAAATATGTAAAACATCATACAATATGTATGATATTCGATATCGAAGCATTTCTTTGCGTTGTCGAAACAACCATATTATAATTACACGGAAATTCGTATGTTTTAATGAAGTCAAAAACGTATTGGCATATTTTATATTGATTCAACAAACTTCCGACACGAACTCGCATAATGACACATTTATAATATTTTTTTTATTTCATATGTTATCTATATCAAGACAATATTACCCAATTCAAATACTTTTTACATATTTATAATATATTGAACGAATATAAGTCAAAAAATAATATAGTCATATTGAATTCTAAATTATTTATAACTGGTAAACTTCCATATGTGAGATCACTGTTAGCGA
>JAGVSQ010003714.1:0-20932 GCA_022683975.1 Rhyacophila evoluta
AAATTGATTTTAAATTCTAAATTATTTAAAACTGGTAAACTTCCATATGTGAGAGAAGGAACAAAGGGCGTAATCTTCAATTTTATAAAATACGTTTAATTTGATAATCAAAATATTCACAACTTAATGCACGTTTTATCAAAAGAATGGATGCTGAAAATGCCAGATTGATGCTTATATTATATTTATCTTTTAAGTTTGAAAAAAGGGTGGGCTGTGAAGTTTTCGACCAGAAAAAAGGTCTTTCATATAATCAATTTTTCTTAAATAACTTAATAAGTTAGTATTGCAATGAGTAAATAAAATAACATTTTTCGTTTTCATGCTCTTGAAAGTTGTTGTTGTGTATTTTTTTAGATCTGGCACAAAATCATTTAATAAACGTTTTTTTGTGCCTCCTGTAAAATTTGTTTTATGTGGGTTATGTAGATTTAAATTTTTCACTGTCAGATTTGATGTGTATACTTTCATAAAAAATAATCTCAATCGAAAAAGCCAACAATTGTTTCAGGGAAATATGAGGTGCGCAAAAAGCTTTTTACACAAGGGCGGCAACTATTTATGGCGCGGCACTGAACAAGTCATGGCACAAAACAGCGTTTTTCAGCGTGTATGACTTATATAAAGTAATACATACTTTGGTTACATCTTGTCGATTGTACATCTTCTAATACCATTACAATATTAAATCTCCTGAATCCTACCAATCTCCAAAATTGTTCAGCTATGCGTACTAAATATATATATTTATACCGTCCTAATTTTACGTGACCCACTATGCATATTTTTTATTAGTAATAGTTTAAATATAACATCAAAAAATCAGCGATGAATTTATAATTATAAATGTCAAATAAATTTTGAGTTACTTTGTATGAATGAAATAATTTTGAAATATATTCTTCTTGAAGGATTTTTAAGAGCAGACGGTAGATATTAGAAGATAAGGGTTCAAGTCCTGTTTGATTTTTAAAAAAATCAAACATGTAGCATGTAATGAATTTAACAACCATACTTGACAATCAATTTTTATGGGAAGCAGTTGTATTAAAATTTCACATTGTAAATACATCGAGTGTGGAGAGAAAAAGGAATGTAACCTACACAGATTAAACTTTACAGGAGACACAAAAAACGTATATTAAATAATTTTTAGACGAAATCAAACGATAAGTATACATAATTTTGAATTGCTCAAATATTAAAACTGTGTCATATTTACCCAATCTAATATTAATTTAATAGGTTGTTCAAATATACAATTGATATGGTAGAACTTCTTTTGTTGGTCGCAAATTTTTCAGATTTTTTCCAAACTTAAATGCTAAATTTAATTACGAATTTGGTATTTATAGTTAACATCCGTTTGATAGAACGTGTACTAATTTGTGTAAATTATGATTATCCTAAAAAAGCTATTATAAAAAAAATGAGGGTAATGTCTTTTTTGCTTTCTATAGTCGAATAATAAGTAACTTTCAGCAAAAAGTGGACTTATTAACTTTACACTTTAAGACACTGTGATTTATCGAAATATTTTATATTAATTTCCAACTTTTATAAGCGGCATATTAAGTGCGTTAACAATTATCGATTCATGGTATTTTTTAGGATTAATATAATCATATAATTTATTAAATCGAGGGTTCAGAGCGCATATGGCTTAATTTATATATTTATTTATTGAAGTAAGGTATTTGTTTGTCATTTTTAAATAGTATAGTAAATAAATCGTGAAATATGTTCACTAAGTTTAAAAATAGTTGAACGTAATATTAAGATGGATAAAGATTAATATTTTGAGCGAAAGAAAGTCAAATTTGAATGAAATTAGTATTAGTATAAAAATAATTCACTCAAAATTATTGAAAATATGTATATCTATAAGAGTCTTTTTAAAGTATAAAAATAACAAATAACAATGCGTTACTAATCATTAAAATTGAGGGTAAAGTGAAACTATAACAGGACGAAATCCAAAAATCTTTTTATCAAAAAAGTTTCCAATTTTTGTCTGAAAGCTATGGCATTTTATGCAAGAGCTTTAAGTGACAGAATTAGTTCATACTAATTTTTTGTATAGTATTTCATTAATCACTATTTTTTTATTGATTTGAGATAAATACCCTGTTGATGTAGAAGGCATGTATTACGGTGAAATGCAAGTCTCTACGTTTTTTCACGTTGTTAAATGCAGACTCGCATTTTAGCCGAGTCAATAACTGGAATTTTCACGGTGAATTCACACCAGACTGCATAGCTAAGCGAACCAAATTTCATTAAATAAAAAAGTCAACGAAAAATCTATTTTCACCTATGTTCCACAAAATAGATTAAGTAAATAAAAGCACTCTTATAAAAAACATTTTTAATGGAAAAATATTATTCTATTTTCTAAATTATTTAAAACTGGTAAACTTCCATATCTGAGATCACTGTTAGCGACCCAGGTTTCGTCTTTCGGCATCTTCAGGCTACATTATATGTGGGCAGTGAGCAAACATATAACATAATTTCCATCAAGTACCATCAGTCGAAAATATTAATTATTATTCTATTGATTTTTCAAACATATATTAATCTTTTGATTGTATGCGGAGCATATGGCGACCACTTTCATAATTTTTCTGTTTGCTGACAGTCACTTTGGATTCCGATTGTCAAAAAGTTAGCATGCGCGTTTCGTATCTGGGGAATACCGGTTTGATCCACACATCTACAGGGTTTAAAGTGCAAAAGTGGATACTAATTTTCGAAAAAAATAATTTGTCAAAACATAGCTTTATATTGATGAAATCTATATGCTCCAGTTATGGAGTAGATATGGTGTTATAGTTCATAACAAAATTTTTGAATTTCGTCTTTAACATTCTGCTGAAAATATCTGGCGATTTCCAGAACGCCGGAATTCCACTAGTAAAAAAAACAAACGAATGCTGGCTTTACGGAGGCATCCGTAGCATATGTTTCCGTCAAGGGGCTGCTAGATACATCATTTTATCTCCAACTTCTTCGCCCGCAATACTTGATGCAGGCATCAGTCTTCAAAGTTTTAAAATGTACTACTTTTATAATACGAAAAATCTCGTATATCAGATTTAAATGACAAATGCATACTTATGTATCATTTTAGTATAATACAAAAGAAGTATGTAAAAGCTCCTTTCTTGAACTAGAAAAACACACCTTCCTACTGGCACCAAATTATTAATTGGTAACAAAAAACTGCGTACCGGAAAACCCCTCACAAAATAACTGCGCACATTATAAATGATCACATAGACGAACCCGCGCGAGACAACTCCGCACACGCACAACTGCGCACAGAAAAACCAAAGCATCACCTATGCTTATTTCGTTTTTCTTGGTAACCCTCAAACACCAATCTGATGTTTTAAACTAATTTAACCCTTTAAGCAAACTCGTCATGAGCATGAATTGCATTTTTTACGAAAAAACACGTGTTCATAAGTTTAGCACAGAAGAGTTTTCAACATTTTACGCTATTACATTTTGAATAAATTCCTTTGGTTTTAACTGGAATTGTTCTTGAAAGACTACGTGCATTTTGCATAGTTGATTTCGCTAATAAACGTCAAAAATATAAACATAATCCAAAATCCTAAAGTATGTTGCTATCGGCACTTAACTATATAGATATTTGTTACTGGCACCACTTATATTTATTCAACTCTATATACATCACTTACCTACATCCATATAAATCTATTTATACTACAAATACGTAAATTCAGTTGAAAATATTATAAAACTTCTCTGTGCGCAGTTTCATTTGCAAGAATATGTGTTGTGCGTTGTTCTATGTGAAATTTTGTCCTGTAATCTGCTGTCTCTTGCGCGTTCGTCTTAGTGGAAAATTTCATGGAACTAATTAATTCTGTAAGCACCAAACTAGCTACAGAGGTAAAAATTTTGTTGACTGAAAAAATAAGCAATGTAAAAAAATATTGATTATGATTTAAGTATTTCTTTTTTTTTGTTCGCAATGAGGGCCACCCGACTCCGGTAAATCGAGGAAAGCTCTTATTAAAAGTTTTGTTCACATAATTATTTTCTAATGGAATTCTAATTTTGGCTATTTTTCATTCATTTCTATGGAGAATGGTACGAAAAGATCCACTGAACTATTTAAAGATATGAAAATGATGTAATAGAATTCACAGGTTGTTTGTATTCAAATACACATTAAAAAAAACGTTCGCCCAAATTACAAACGATTTACGTTTTTTTTTTGCTTACACTCCTAAAATGTACCAAATGAATCTTTACAGTGTCAACATTCTTGAATTTTTTGAAATCTTACTGTAATACAAGTTAAACTGTAACCGCCATCTGACTTTTCAGTTATCTAAATATATCCATAATATAATTTTATTGAGTTTTAAACATTTTTGAAATTGGTTTTCTTCTACTGGTTTAAATGCTAAGTGGTTTAATATTTTTTCTCTTTTACATTTATAGCACAACTTTCAATTATTAATATATTGTAATAAGTTCACTTTGAAAATATCCCCTCAACTATAAAGTAGCTAATATTTTGCATTAATTGTCTATTTAAATGAATCATATATGCATAAAAATGTTAAATATTAACTGATTTACTATCTTGAAAAAGCTTTTAATTTAAAAATAAACAGTTTCTTTTAGGTTCAAAGACAGAAATAATTTTTTACATCTATTGTCACCCTGGTAGCCGATAGTTGGCGTGCACGTGTTGGGGCCAGATGTTGTGGGTGCGATTTCCACTGCTACTAGTTTTTTAAAATCAAAATGGGTATAACTGGATGCCTATTGAGTTTAGTAATTCTAAAAATTCTTTTAAATAATGTCTGTCAAAAATAGGTATTGATAATGCAGCCATTTATTAATTTCATTACTGAATTGGTCGTCTTCCCACTGCTGGTGAAAGCAATTCCATAGTAAATTATTGAACAATATATATAATTAATATTTTTGACTGGTGGTGCTTGATGAAAATTGATTTTAAACTCTAAATTATTTAACATTTCACATTTATCAATGTTTACCAGTTTTAAATAATTTAGAACAATATATACTTCTTTCTTCCATATCGGTTCCATAATTTTCAGTTCATTTTAATTACACAGTGCTTTTCTTGCTGCGTTTGCAAAAAAAACTTATAAGAAATATTTACATGCATGTATTATATTGTAATTAATATGATTGTAGTAAATAAATATTGTAAGATAATGACAAATAAACTTAAATAGAATTGTGATCATCTAAAAATTGATTACACAAAAATGTGATATCGTCATCACTCAAATTTTAATAAATATTAAAATGTAATAAATTGTATTTAATTGTTTTTATTAAGTGACATCACAAGTTTATACGAATACAAAAATAATAACACTTATTAATAAGCTTACTGGAAAAGTGAATCAAAAATCATTATTTACGGCTGTTTCGAGCTGAGCCCGAGATTAGAACACATTTATTAGTCAACCTACAGAACGTCAGTAAACTGCAAACTATGGAGCGGGTGTCACGTATTTTTATGTGGGAAATGTATTTTCATATAATAAATTATATATATGTATATTATTTTATTCATAATATGAAATTTAACAAAACCGAAATGCACAAAAATGTGCACAACGCTGTAATAGAGAGTTTTCGAAACGCACATTTTTTTACACTATGTTCGCTCCCAACATGGAGCTTATGGATCTACACAGTGTGAAGATATCCACTCCCATAGTGAAGTATATGGATCTTCGTAGTGTGAAGACGTCTTGACAGATTATTTTTCACAAGAATTGCTTGTTAATTCAACCCAATGGGCATTCAGTCCTGCATTTTCGGTTTTTTTAAATCCGACAGATAGAGAATCGAACTCGCATTCCCCGAATTGCTAGGCGCACATGATAAAAACCACGCTACCGGGGAGATATTTGTGCATAACGTATAAGTTGTGTTAAATATTGATCTACAGTTAGTGATTATATTAAACAAATTATATTTTGAAATTCTTTATTATCAATGAAATCAATATTCGTTTTATATTTTTGTAAAGAAAGAAATATTTCTTTTAAGACCTGTATAAAATTTCATATCTAATAAAAAAATGACCCGCCATTTTTTTATGAATAAGCACAGACTAAAAAGGGCATGTTTGTCTGTGCTAATGTTCTTGTTACGAAAATTGTGTCAGGAGTATTGGCTTTTAAATAGATATTAAAGTATCATGAGTGAGTTTTAATTGAATTTTGTATGCATGCAACATCCACCTCCGTTTTTAAATGGTTTAATTGCCTCCCGTCAACACGGCACAGCTGGGAAATTCGAGCCTTTTCTAAAAGCTCCCGTTGCATTATATCCGGTAGTGTAGGCCTGCGCAGTAAAGCTTCGTGGGTCGACCGGCGAGCTTTCAGTATACTGCCTTCACTTAGCGCCGCGATTTTCTCGACGCTACACGCCAACGAGGAAAAACTTGCATTGCTACAAATGTGCTTTTAATATAAAATTTATTAACATATTACTAAAATAATCATTAGGTTAGTTTTTACTGTTTGTAAACATTAGTTATTGCTTAAAAATATGTGGTTAACTGCTATCAAACTTAATTTAGTTTAAAAAATATTTCAAGATTGTGAATTATAACATTTTTGTTGCTGAACTTTTGTAAAGTTTTGTGAGGTACATTTTTGAACTGGATATATCTTAACGCGTTAATTTTGTTTAATATATTTTTAAATAACAATTATTACTTGCTGTTTGGTGTTGTGACATTAGAATAATTAAATATAAATACAATATAATTTCATAGATATTCTCTAATATTTGATGTTCAAATTAACAAAACATATTGAAATATATACGTTATCAACATCGTATTTTATCAAAAATCAAAAATAATTCACGTTTAAAAAGAATTAAACTTTTTAAGTAAAAACTTATTATCAATATTTATTTAATAAATGTATGAATATAATAATTTATGTGTCGTAATTGTGGATATATTTTAAATTAATATTTTGTTGCTAAAATAAAAAAAAAAAACATTATTTAACAAATTAAAGAAATCCAGACATTTAAAATGAAGTGAATTAATTAATGGTGTAATATAAAGGCATAAATGTCTCCCATAGAAACCCAACTGTATCCGAGTCTAATGGATTTTGATGCTCAAGAACCACTTCAAATGGCATCTCTTCGTCTTCCAGACAATGAAGACTTAGATTTTGAATCCAGAAGAAGGGCGACTCCTCTTTTTCAATCGACGCCGACGTCAGAAATTCTATACTACAAGACGAGACATTATTTCAAAGCTCAATATAACACAAGTGTAACTGAAAAAATGTATAAGGAAACTGCTAGTAATTTTGTGGACATTTTATCAAATTCAATTATCGAAATGGTGAACAGCAATTATAGCCCGGAGATGAAGAATATAAACATACAAAATAACGCAGGGTTTTTAAACACAGCAATAAATACCATAACTGATCTGACCGTGACCAGGCCTAGCGTTTTATTTAATGCTACAAATGTTACAAACGGCGGGTTGGGCCCTGATTTTTACTACAGGCACAACTCTGCGATGACTGCCGTATACTGTGTCGCTTATCTGATTGTGTTTGCTGTTGGCCTGGTAGGAAACTGCTTCGTGATTGCTGTGGTGTTCAGATCTCCGAGGATGAGAACGGTCACGAACTTTTTTATTGTCAATCTGGCTGTCGCTGATATATTAGTAATCGTTTTCTGCTTGCCGGCTACTCTGATGTCCAACATTTTTGTCCGTAAGTGAACTTGTTATATTTATTAGTCTTATATAACCTTTCCGTCATATATTTTTTACTGGTGTCTTAAGTTTATCATCACCTCACCAGAGTTTGATACAACATGTTTCTGCTGCAACTGAATTATTTTCAGATCTTGTCCATCTATAATCTTCTTCTTCTCGTTAATCATTTATTTTTGTATTATGTGACTTATTTATATGAATAAACCGTACACCTATGTATACCTCGCTGCACAACCGTTTTATATACGGCATTTCACTATAACAGTTTTTTAATTAATTATGGCACTTTTTCAATTTACGGCTCTCAACGTTTCGTTATACAGCCAAAAAAAGCTGTACTTCTGTCTAGTTTCAGCTTTTTATTTAAGGCGGCACTGCTACATTTTGCCCCACAAAAATATGAGGAAAGCTTGGTACAAAATTGTCATCAAAGTGATGATGGCAGCATATCAAAGCTTATTGATTCTCCATGTTGATGTTCGTCATCAGACGTTTTATTTTATATTTTTCACTATATGCATGTGCGTATGATTTCTTTTGCTTTTTAATTTATATGTTAATTCTTTGAATTTCCATTTGTTATTACATTTGTTTGTACATATATTTTAATGTAAGCACTTTTATAGGAAATAAAAAAAATGCTTTATGAACTAAAGACTATATTATTTAATGAAATAATTAGAACTGATCCAATTGAGTTTGTATCAAAATATTTAACTCGTCATACGGCTTTTCACTTTACGGCCAACTCTTCCGAAACGTATGTAGGCCGTAAAGCGAGGTATGGGTGTATTACTTTATCATATTATAAAAAATTTACCATGTTCTTTAAATAATTTTCATACTAAAATATCATTTTATTTCTTTTCAATTATATATTTTTTTAAATTGAAACTTACATCATTTTTATTGCATTTCAGAACATTATGATTTATCTATTTATTCATGAATTTGAGTAAATAAAATAATTTTTTAAGCCTCTTTATTCCTTGACTTTTTTCCCTTGACAGAGAGAGGTTCAAGCTTGTGTAGATAGTAAATTCTGCAAGCCTTATCATAAGGGTTCATTTATATATTATCTACTATTAATTTTATGACCTTTATACCATGGTTGCATTTGTTACACTTAACCATTAATTATTATGACAAACCGTAATACATTAAGCCATGTGAAACGATTCTTTATCAGCATAGAACACATCGTCGCTGTTAGGAAAAAAGTCATCAACTAAAATAAAATCGATATTTTTGCTAAAACGAACAAATATGTTCAATGTGGACATTTTAAAATTATTTTTTACTACAATTTAGCTAATAACAAAAAAAAAATAATGCAAAATTCATTAAATTCCTTGATTTCATTACACAAAGTAACGCAAATTTTGCGAGTTGACGACTGTTTTATTTACAACATAGGTATATATATCTCATAAAACACCAATATATTTCAATATAAATTTTTTATATTTTTCCAAAAAAAATATTTTCTAAGTAAATTTATTATATTTAATACAACACGTGTTTTGTCTTCACAGTAGACGTTTTAAGTATAAGTCTTACTACATATAGATAAACGGATTTTTTGCAAAGTATTATACTTTTTATTACCACAATATCAATGATGAATCTGTTGGAAAACATGTATTTTTGTGGGAATTAATATTTAACCAAAGTATTTAAAAAATTTGTCCTTACACTAGACTAGTTGGTCATTTAAAAATATTTCTTATATTTTGTATTTATTCACACATTTACATGTGCAATTATCTATCATTGAATAATTGATCACATTTTCTACAATTTCTTGGTTGTTTTTTTTCATGGTACTAGTTTATTATTTTTTCAAACAGGACCGGATTCGTACAGAAAGTTGAAATTAAATGAAAAAATTCTTTAGATTGAATTGGTCCTGTCCAATAATACTTTTTTATTTTAAATTAATATAATTCAATTTTGAATTTCACGTTTTTCTATATCCTTATATCAAAGTAAATCCATTAATATAAAATAATAAATTAATATTAAGGTTTGAATTTTGCAATTAAAAATCTAATATCATTAATTTATAAACGTTAGTATTTTTGTCACAAATTTGGTATATTTATAACTATTTAAAAAATAGTTTACACTTGATCAGAGCCACAACGAAGAGTCAAAAGGACTTTCTATTCACCTTTAGTTCTATTTTATTTTGATTTTTGAATTATATTAGTCTATAAAATAATATATGGTAAAGCCATTCATGTTTTTATTTTCCATCTTATTCAAAAAAGCAACATCATAAGAAAAGAGTTATGACGGTTACCAAGATTTAACGAATTTAATTTTCATTATTAAATATGATTATTATATTTCATTGCAGACGTAGTAAAACTCTTAAAAATACATCTCTATTTTTTAAATATAAATATATATAAATTATAGAAATGATACCTTTTAAATTTATTTTTGTATTGATTTTTATCTCTCAAAAAGTGGGGTATATTATGGACTCATAAAATGTGCAGATGCGCACTCCAAAATTGAAGAATATATACCGCTTTCATACAATTATTATCAGACAATTTTAAAAGTAATAGTTCTCTTATAAAATTTTATTTCAATGAAGGGGTCTTCCTCGACTTACGACAGAGATACGCTCCAACACCTTGGTCGTAAGTAGAACCGTTCATAAGTCAAATTTCATACAAAAATATAATACATATGATTGTACTACACTAATAGTTGGAGAACAAGTAATCTTATATAAAATACAGAAATTTAATACAAATCGATAAACATTTTTTATCCATTCTATCACAAGTAGAACATGATTTTTTTATATTCTACAAGATAAAAATACATGTATTTTATAGATAAAGCATATTGATTTGATTCTTTTTTTGTTTGAGAAATGCAGAATATATAATTTTTGATGCTCATATACACATTGGCAAAGTTATGCCCGATTCTTTGACAAAACATTTGTTGTGTCTGATAAATATTTATATATTATATTAAAACTTTTTCATCCAACAAATAAATGTATTATATAGAAATACTAAAAATATAATTTTTGCGTTTAGCTGTTTTAAGTATGATTTTATAATTTATACTATACAACTTATAACATACATTAAATTCCAATTTTCATAAACTCTATGTTTTAATTTCATGTAAATTATTTACATAAAATTAATGCAATGGACCAGATATATTCGTACAAAGATACTTTTCATCAGGTTTTCATATATACAATTTTCTTTAGCTCTCAAACTTAGCGCCACGAACAATTTTCTTTAAGAGCTTTTCTTTATTTCATTTACCCGCTCTGAATCTTCATTCCATGAAATTCTTCCAGGAGCCGTTTCATTTACTTATATGACCAGTTCACTGCCACTTGAGATTTGAGGTTGGTAGTATGATATTCAAATCTTCGGATATGAGATACTTAAAAATTATTTTCTTCTTTATATGGATCGATTTGTCAAATCAATGAATCATTTCAATAAAATTAAGTTCAAATATTAAATGCCGAATGATTAGTCATATGTATCACATCTATAATATATGTCTTTACCGGCGGACCCTTGTTATCAGATACTTAAAAACTTAAAAAACTGGAAAAAGCTTTTCTTCTTATCATTTTATTAATATATTTTTGTAGTATATTTTCTTCAAAAGTTCAAAATACAACTTTTCTAGGGATTCATAAGCCTATTTTAAATTTCTAAATACTGTCAATAGCTATTACTTTAACTACTACAAAGTGAAGCATGTGAATGATTTCTAAAGTTGAATATTTATTTTATCACAATTTTTACTAAGATTGGTTGTGAGCCAATAAACAATATAAAGTAGCTTTAAATTAAATAAAAGCAAAAAAAAAAAATTAAGGTGTAAATTCTTATTTGCAACCATATAATTGCTTAACACTCAACCACCGGAAAAAATAATAACTACTATTCACCACCTATAAAATACATTTCCAACGTATATTTGTAGCTATTCAGAATATAACGCCAATCAAAAATTACTCAAATTAGTCCAAGCAGCTGTTGGATGCATCCAGCTGATTTCATTATCACAAGGATATATATCATTATTTTTAAAATGTATGTGATGTCATATGGGGAGCTTTATAAAATTTCTCGAACAGATAAGATTTTTTATAAATTAAATAAATATTACTTCGTGCGTGACAAGTCTTAGGTAATGTAAATCGGAAATTCTTATCAAGTAAAGTAAATTCTTAATATATAAAATTTATATAAAATGAAGAGAGTATTTCCAAAGTGAACTTATACTTTGCCAACATGTAAAGAAAACAAATTTGAGTAATTATTTTTTAAATAGATCAACCATTTAGCATGCAAAGCAGTAAAAAAATCAATTTTAAAAATATCGAAAACACAAATAAACATCGAAAAACATGTTATATGGTTATTTCATACAAAAAATACTTTCAAAATGTTTTCTTTTAAATTCCGGCATATCGAAATAAGCTTGCTTTAGAAATAACCCCTTACGATTATTATTCAAAATAGCTTTAATTCCATAATTTGAATATATTCAACTTAATACACGAATTAGTGTCAAAATTTAGGTCTTAAGTTTGAAAAATGGATGGCTTGTGAAATTCGCAATCAAGAAAAAAGGCTTTCACCTAGTCAATTTGATATTTTTTTCATAAATAACTTTTTAAATTAATATCATATTGAGTAAATTTTTTGTCTTCATATACTTGAAGGTTGTTCTTGCGTAATGTTTTGACTTATGCTCATAACTATCAACCAAAATTTTTTTGTGCATTCTGTAATTTTTTTGTTTATAGCTTTTTTACAATCGATATTACAAGCTTAGATACGACTGATTGAAACTTGGTGTAAAAAGTGGGTGAACAAAATGGATGGTGTGGTCAAAAATATTAACCACGTAAATACTAACGAAAATATAAATGTAATATGAATTATTATCCCATTTAAACGAGGACGTATGGTCCGTCTAATTTCGTTACGTAACTGTAAATTTATTTTTCTACCTACCGTGACATTGTGTTTTTTACCAGACTTGTTCGAAACTAATTTACATTATATTTATAACATGTCAACTGGAAATAGTCACAGAAATTTGTGTACACTTATTCAATTAATGCTGTCAGTATGCCAAGCTGTATGATTGTGGAAAACCCCTTATGGAAAAATCATTTAGCTTTCGTGAAAATATGTTTCAAAACGTGTAATAATTATTGAATTTAGCAGAGTAAAAGTGAAATTTCGTATTCTTCTATCATCATTTTCACATTCTTAAACGTTATCCGATATTTAAATTTACCGATAAACGATAATACAGGATTAAAATCTCGTTTTTAAAATGATTGATTAGATATGGACGCCAGTTTAATAATGGATTTATAACAAGACAGCTGCCCATATTTCAAATACAAAATTATCAAATTTACATAAATTTATTTTAAATCAATATTTTTCCATTAAAATACATCTAAGTATACATATAAGAGTATACTTTTATAAAGATAAATTCGTCTATCTGACAATTTTTGAATTATTAAACTAGAAAACAAATTGTGAGCTTTCAGATTTTTTACAAAAATTTCTATACGTACATAAGCTTTATCAAAATAAAAATATATTTTTTTATATAAATGCTAAAGTTTTATACAGTTAAATTCAAATTTTCCTAAGATTACTCAGCTTTAAAAACACCACCGCTTATCATAAATTAGAGTTTAAATTTATTCAGCATACAAGAAGTATCTATTATAATAAAAAGTGCATATTTAACTTCAAAACAAACGCTGAATACTGAAATAAGATGTTTTTACTGTATTTAAAACTTGAAAATTTAAACAATGATTTAACGAACCATTATTTTATGAGATTTAATGCAGTGACTCTAAAACGTGTTGAGGATGCCTTTGAAGAGCATAAATTAAGCTTGCCTATGTTTGACTAAAACATGTGTATACATGAGTAAAAACATCTTGTGAAAGTATTGTATAACAGAATATTCTTTTACCATATTATTTTATGCATTATATTATACAAGTATTTACTATATTAAAGTATTATAAAATAAATCACTTGTCTATGAAAAACTTGTAACAAGCTTAATACTTGTTATAAAGCTCTCTGATAGTCTCTTTGTGAAGATACAATTATTCGAATATACATTAAAATTTAATTATGTAATATAAGCTGATAACGAAGTTTTTTGTTATTTTGAGTGCATTCTCTCTGAATTTATCAAACGTTTTTAATTATATTTAGTGTCTTAATATAAATTAATTTATAACAAAGTTAAAAAATACATGTAGTTATAAATTCGGGATCACGTATCGCTGATTTTATTTACATTTTAAATTGGCCATAACCAGTCAAGTTATAATATTCAATATAGAAAAGACGTAATAAAGTGTACTGCTCTATGAAAACCAATATCATTTATATGACTGAATAGATTTTTGTACAGTATGATACGAAACTTTTCAAATTGTATTAAATCACCATGAAATAGAATATCATTTCAATATGTTATAACTATTTCAGCTAATATTTTTTTCGTTGAACTTTTTGTTTTGAAAAGTACATCCTAAAATAAGCTACGTAAATAATCATACAAAATATAACAAGTATCATAAAATACAGTGTGATATTTATTGGTTATTACATTCTAAAATCGTTTATTATAATCAATTTTTATTTTGTATAATCATGATAAAATTCTGTGTTCTTAAAAATAAATAAATCATCTTATTCTAATAGTTATAATAGGAGTGTAATATAAAAAAATAATTGAATAAGGAAGCCATTGTCAAACAGTTGAAATATGAGTTCAGTAATTAGTTTTGTAATTGTAACAGTGATTGTCTCCCCGGTGGCGTAGTTGGTAGCTTGCGTGGTTGGCAATCCGGGAAATGAGGGTTCAATTCTCCATGTGTCGGATTTTTAAATTCTGAAAATGTACAACTAGATGTTCATTGGGTTGAGTAGATGTCTTACAAACAATTCTCGTGAAAAATAATCAGTCGAAACGTTTTTACAGTGCGGAGATTCACATAATCCTCTTTTGGAGTGGATATCTTCACACTTTGTAAATCCATATGCTCCTCCACGTTAGGAACAAAGATGGTATTTAATAATTGTATAATAAATAATTAGCTGATTCGAAGGTTTTTAAAAAGTCATTTTACTATTCGAACGTAAAGATTAAGCCTGCCTGTGATTATCAAAAAACTTTATTTTTGAGCTTTACACTTTGAAAATGAGGTATAGATATTTAATTTTTATTTCGTTTTATTTTATATAATCCAAATATTATAATTTATTAATTTAAAGCTTTCGTAATATCGTAATTTAGCAATTAAAATATATATTAAACTAAATCAAATATAAAAATAAAATCAATTGAATGTATACCTACATACATATTATAGTTACTTGATAATTTCTGACTATACCCAATTTTAATGAAGAAAAGATATGAGTAAATACGTAAATAGTTACCGATTTAATAAATTTCTTGAACTTAGAGAATTTAAAAGAGAGAAGAGAAAACAAAAAGAGATTTCTTAATGAGTTAATTATGTGTTATTTTAGAAATTTATAAGTATATTATACACTCTCACTCAAATGAAAGATATCAAAAACCGAGGTAGCTTGTTAAATATAACCATTGCTCTCCCTGTTGGCATTACTATTGGTAGGTTAGTTCTGTACTTTGGAATAAAATTAGCCAATATTCTCGATTCTTCAAGTATTAAGTTGGTTATATATTTTATTATATACTATGTATATGTATTGATAGTTAATGTATATGTTTGAGTATATACTTTTACAGCCTTACTAAGGATTATTATTTTGAGTGCTTATCAGCTGTTTATTTAGTTTTAGTGAGTAGTTAGTACTTGAACACTAACAAATATATTACAGAAAATTTGTCTCGTGAGAACAATATTCTTTTCTGGAAGGCTGTAGTGACTATCTCCGTCTAGAGATTTAAAATCAACATTTTGCAATATTATGACTCGGTACGTTTCCAAAGTGAAAACTAATGTAAACATTTTGGTTGAACGTGACAATGGTGCTTGAAGGACATACACTCTATTTAATATAAACTTGAAACTTGTGAAACGTGATGTATTGTTATTTTTGAGCTTTTTCCCGCTTGTCAACTTTAAAGTTAATAGACTAATTTTACTGCCAAATTGATAAACAACTACCAACGTTAAATCAATAGAATTTCGTTATTTAGAAAAACACTGAAATATTTACGACAGAAGTATTTTAAAAATACAAAAATATTTATTCTTACCATTCTCACTTCAATAGTGGAGTGTGTGGATCTTCAAAATGTGAAAATATCCGGCTGGAAGTGGACGATAAACACGTGGATTTATAATATCTATCTATTCATGGCTTTATCCAACTGCTTTCATTTTAGGCATGCTTTCTTATTATAGCTTAAAATTAAAGGAACATGTATTTGGCGACGCATTTTTTAGACTTATACATGGTCTTATTGATAACTCTACTTTAAAATGTTTTTAATATTTTTGACCTAGTTAAATATATATCGTGTTCTAAATGTATAGCACTTATAATTTATGGTATTAAAACATGTGTAAAATACATAAATACATCTTTTTTAAATGAATAATAACAAATAAATTAGAGACTTTTGACAGACTTTAAATTAAATTGGTGCTTAAATCATTGGTAAATCATTCTGTATTTTATATTTTTAATATCTTTGCTCAGCTGTGGCAATTGAACTAGCAATATTTGGTACAAAAGCACGCGTTTATTACTCGGTGACTACCAGGTCTTGAAAATAGTCTTTATAAAAATAAATTTAAACGTTATTAGCCATTATTTATTAAATTTTCATAATGGTTCTAGAATTTTTGCTATTCAAACGTTGTCAATTCATTCATATAATAAAACTTTTATTTCGATAAAAATATTTGAAATTAATAACTTTATATCGTATATATATAAAAGTATACATATTTATATTTATTTCTAAAAGTCACTGGTATATTAAGATAAACAACGTGAGACTAATTATAATATCACAATAACCACGTTTGATATCGTGACAATATTTGTATAATCTACTTCGAAATAAAAAGCTTATAAAATTAATTATTTGCTTTCAAAATTCGAGCTAATATTTGATTTATGATAAATATTGTTTTTTTTATTTAGTTTATAAATAATAAGCCGTTATAATCATAATGCAGTCTCCCCACGCAAGATAAACATAAGTCTTTTGGTGCCGGACGTTAAGCTATCAAATCAGTTGCTAGATTTTTTTAAATCCAGAATATGTAAGTTACTTGTAACTGATAAGCATGTTCTGTGATTAAAAAATTAAGACAAGTCTTTTATTGCGGTGATTTGTTTATTTTATTATTGGAGTAATCATCTTTACAATGTAGTCACACGATTTACTAGTGTAGTGGAAAATAATGAGTATTTTTGGTATTAAAAGAAAATTCTAGGTGGTTTAATTTGTCCATATAATGTTTCGTATAAGATTGACCATGACAGATATAAGAGCTAAATAAAGCTTTTCATTTACGCGTAGAGTAAATGATCGTCATTAAATAAAATAATTATTCTCTTAACATTGCTTCAGTACACTGGCAATTCTATTTTATTTCTCGCAGGAAATAACATATGACCAAATGTTAATGCCAGGCCTGTGAAATAACCATGTAACGTGCTTAAAGTGTAAGACCTAAACTCTACAAGCCTACGCCATATGCTCTACGGCCTACGAATAAATAGCCTCTACGAAGTATTTTGTTCACTTTAGTTAATCGCCCGATTGATCAAGTGAACCAATTTTCTGGAAAGAATGTAAGCCCTTTAAGAATAAGAAACATCCCAAAGATAAGAGATTCACGTTGAGTATTGCCATAAAGATAATGTTGCCCTGAATTATAATGTTTCTTTTCGTTTATTTACTTAGTGATAAAAGTTTTCACGGTAGAAGTGCTTCAAGAAAATACAATAAATATTTTAATCAGTACAGATTTCATGTTACAGTTACAAAGTATGTATAACAGCTTTCAGTGTTGCCGTAGGCATAGATAAATACATAAAAAATATGATTAATCTTTATTTTTATTTTCATTATCTTTTAGATACAAAATCATTAACACTTATATAAAGAAAGCTTAAATTTTAAGCTCAAAAGTTAATGAGTACAATAAATTATACTTTATAAAATTCACTCGTAAAATTGAATCTTCACAATATGATGTATAGAACAATATTAAAAAACTTTATTATCAAATGTGTTTTCACGTACTTCGTCTAATAAAATGCTTCTTAAACTAAAAGATTATGTTTTTCTGGAGATTATAAAGATTCTTCTAGGAGACTACTTCATAAATCTGTATTAAGAGAAATCTTTATTTTAAACTTGTATTATTTTTGATTCAAATTTAAAATTTAATTTAATTTAGGGTAATATCACATATTTTTTTCTCGACTAACGATCACGTTTTTATACTGATTATAAAGTACATCATGTTGCAATAAACGTAAGGCGCTCGTCTAATTGCAAGAACTGTCTTAAAAGCAATTATTCCATATCATTTTAGTATCAAAACTTCTTGATACGAGGCATTTTCTTTCGTTTTTTTTTAACTTGATAATTATTTTATGTTTAAAATAAGTAAATTCTAAATTATTTAAAATCAATTTCCATCAAGCACCATCAGTCAAAAATATTAATTAAAATATCTAAAATATTTGATTTAAATTTATATATAATACAGATTGTCTATACGCTTTATTAAATGTACGTAAATTGTTACCAAAACAAAAAACTTTGAGAAGTCATAAATGTATATTTTTTTTTATATGGTTGGTATTATGTGATATGAAATAAATCATTATGGTGTGGGATTATTTGCTGTTAAGCTATTTAAATTGAATAAAATACGTATAATATTAACCCTATAAAATAACTATAAAAATCATGATACCAATTATTTTAATTATTCCGATTAAATAATTTATCTTTATTTTTTAAATATCGTCGCCAATATTGCACAACCTCGTTAATCAATTTGTTCGTTTAAGTCAGTTCTTAAATTATAGTTTATTTTTGAAAACTTTTATACTATCGACACATTTTTGTACTACCACATAAAACGTGTAAGTATACACTTTGCTTAAATGCAAAAATATATTAACAATACAAGAAATATCACAACATAATTTATATTATATTTTACAAACTGATTTAAGCCAAAAAATCGAGCTACGTGTTTCTGAAATATTGGCGACGATATTATTATCATATGTATGTAAATATTTTGATATAGAATATTAAAATTATTTCTACTATATTGGATAATTAAAATTGTGATAATACAATCAATAAAAGCTTTTAACAAACCCTTTTCGGCGTCCTGAATTATAATTCAGTATTTTAAAATGAACTTTACGCAGTCCATATTAATTCAATTATTACATTCACTGAAAATTAAGCTACCGATACATGACTGTTGATAAATGGAGTGGGTTATAATTATATTACTTTCATGTATAGTGGTAAATATTTTAAAAGGTCAAACAATAATTTATTGATACATATGAAACCAGTTGAGAAATTGATTAAATAATTAATATAAAGCTACATTTAATTATTAAACTATTATGTTGTTTCGTTAAAATCTTCTAATTGTTGCGATAAATATATCAATAAGAGCTATTTATTCGACTAAGCAATACTGATTTACCTTTATATATTCATTGTGCGTAAAATTAGTAAAAAACGATAATTATTAGCATTTCTCTATGTTATCACAAACGACAAAATACGTTTGCTTAGCAATCAATGGGTTACACGAAGTACAATTTTTTTGTACCGTTCATATTTTGTAATCTGATAAAAATACTTAAGTCTAATAATGACTATTTTCTGAAGAGTTTGGAGATACGTGCACAAACCAAATATCTTCTTTCTAAGTTAAAAATCAGCGTAAGCTAGAAACATGCTGTAGATGCCTACGAAAAATTGGAATCCTGCTATTTTTCAAGCGTTAAGTCTTTTATACCCTGAAATACCACCTTTGTATACTGTTAATAAGATGTACTCAATTAAATAATTGGACAGAATGCAAAACGGTTGGTGGATGATGAAAAATTTTGTGAGTGTCACATGGTGACCATATGCTTCATAAAAAAACTAAATATTGAGAAATAAGATAAATTATTTCAGTAATACATATATATTTCAACTGTGAAAAAGAAAAAGGACGTCACCCTAAATTTTTCAAAATACATTTTATTCGACAATAAGAATAAACAACTTATTACACGTTTCATTAAAATTGCGGATCAGTGTCTTAATTTAGCTTTTAAGTTCAAAAAAGGGTTGCTTACGCAATTTGAGACCTGGAAAAAGGCTTGAATTTAATCAATTTTATTGGTTTTTCTTAATTAACTTATCGAATTAATATCGTATTAAGTACCAGTTTTAGTCTTCAGGTACTTCAAAGTTGTTTTATGTCATTGACATTAACATATAAATTTTGATTTTTACTCTAATTCATTAAATAAACGCTTTTTGTACCTCATGTAAAATTTGTTCTATCTTTTTGCCTTTATATATATACATGATGAACGCATCGTGCGTAGATGTCTTTAAATCACATACACTTTTTCATGTAAGCTTTACGAGCAGCTTTCACTTTTACCGAAAATATTGTGTAATTGAATTTGTGACTTATTATCCCAAGAGGCTATATTTTAACCGAAGAAAACACATGAGTCTTAAATTATCTTGATGCGGTTATATCATCTTTTCAAATCTGACCCGTGGATCATGCGTCATCACTTTAGACCACTAGAACATTTTATATACGTCTGATGCCTTTATACTACTTACTCTGACATCTATTTTAAAATACTTCTGTCACCATATAGATATTCGTCTAGAAAATTTATAAATGAAATAATTTAAGACAGATGTTAGAATTAAGCTGTATTTATAAAATTACAAAAATTCGGTTGATGTCTATTTTAATCATGACAATGCATTAACTACATACTATCTAATACATAAAAGTCAAAATATGTATGTTCGTTCGTTCGTTCGTTTGTCCACAATTCTTCT
>JAGVSQ010003715.1:0-20930 GCA_022683975.1 Rhyacophila evoluta
GGTGTCAAAATTAATTAGTGTGTTGTATGAACAAATGATGTTTCCTTATTGGTGGAGCAATGCGTTAAATTGGTAAATTTACGACTATACTGGTTAATCTAAAAGCACAACATTTTTTTGTTTGTTTTAGTCATATGCAAGTATTATAGATATGTAGAGGTTTTTAGAGCGGATCATTGCAGGTAAGTCTTAAAAAATAAGAAATTATAAGTAAAAAAAGAGGCTTTTATGTAAAATACCCCTGCGCAGCATGCCTTTGCGTGGGGGCGAGTTGCGTCATGGCGATGGCTGAGCCGTAGGAAGGAGGTGGCGGTCGGGCATGGGAGAGGGTGGAGGGGGGGTAGTACGACCCTTGGCCGCTCCGGGGCAGCGTGCGGAAGGCGGCGGGGGGCGGGCCAACTCCGCTGCCGTTGCCGTTGCCCGCCATACCGCCAGAACCTGCTGACAAAGTGCCACTAGCGCCACCACTCGAAGGAGGCAGGAATGGGGCGTGCTCGTCGCCAGCGTAGTCACGTCTGTGAACAACAATTTGATTGCATTAAATATATTAATGGTGCCTAGTTTGAATATGCATACAAATTGAAATTATGTATTTAATGATATGAGGGGTCCAGTATCATAACACATATGTTACATAGAAAAAAACACATACCGGACATATTTTATTATTGTCTTTTTTCTATCTAAAAACAACTGAAATGCATTTATTTCTAAAATATAAAAAAAGGTATTATTAAGCCACTGTTACGTCATCAATGGATTAGTAGTATAAGAAAATGAAAATACTAAATCTGGATGTATTATTTTCGTGTATAATATAATTGAAAAAATATAATTTTACAACCACATGACATAGCAAAAGTGACTCACTTCTTCCTGATATAAATCCAAGTATGGCTGTCGACCCACACAAGAATGGTGAAAAGCAGTCCAGCGAGGGCAGATGCCAGGAGAAGAAGAGCCAAGCCGAATAGTCCTGCATCACACAGTGCGCGTACTCCTGTCAGGTAGTGTGCCCTTACCGCTCGACAATCCACCAGAGATGTCAGACTGATGAGTACGCGCTCAGCGGCTACTGTTTCTGCTGTCAAAGAGCCTAGGGTCGGTTGGAGGTCTGAAAAAGCAAATGTTTTTTAATTTAACTGCTGCCAATATTTAATTACATATTTGTTATTAGTTTACTGCATAAATTTTCCCAGGTATCTTTCCTAGGCATCTTCATACCATTTCTTACAAACACTAATTTGATTATGGATTTCTTAGTAGTACTTATCTATCCAAGCATATCACAATTGCTTTCAAACAGATCTTTTTTCTCTTGAGCACTATATGTGTTCCCTGCTGCTACACAAAAAGACCAACAATCGACGACAAGGTCTGGTGCGGATTCCACGTCCCATGGAACCAGAGTTAAACAAATTGCAAAATCCTTTTACACAGAGTTTGTTAGATTTTTAATGAAATTTTTAAATGTATTTCAATAAAAAAATGAAATTGGAATATGGTTTTTCAAAGACATATTATACTTATGGGTTCTCTATACATAATGCTCAATGTATCCTAATATATGTCTTAAATATCTGTCTCATGAAAACAGCTGTTTCTATAATTATCTGATAAGTAACTAGACTTGATAAACCTCTTGAAAATCTTCCTTCAAAGACTTATGACTATGAATGGAGATGACATTAATTGAACATCTATTTAACTACAGCTAGTGATTGATTATTAAATTGTTGTTGAGTGATATTATGATTATTGGTCCTTTCCAGCTATACCAGTGCTATTAGAGGACTGTATTGCATTAGACAGATGTAATTTTGGCTGACAAATAGTTTATATCCAGCAATCTGGTAAGAAATAGGGGAAGTGCAAAGTATTCACTGCCTCCCAATGACTATGCACAGCACTAAATTATAAAATCCCCACAATAGATAGGAATAACTGCTGGAAACTAAGACCGACTCCAACTTCTTGTCATGATATTGAAGTGACATGTTTAACACTTTTATTAGTGAGTTAATTTTTTATGCACACATATTTAAAATACCAAAATCTTTCACTGCTATCAATTCAACTAATATCAATCAAATTGGATATATCGATTTGTAAACAATACTCTGTTTCCGAACAATGAACAAAATAAATTGAAAAGTTATTCCGAATTGATAAGAATGTGTATAACATTAACACATGAAGCCACTCCTATTTCGGAATCAAAGGAGCGCCTGAGAGCAAATTTGAACGCATTTTTTATGTGACATTTTATGTGTTCTGTGAATAGCAATATAAATAATCTTTCGTTTCTTTACAAAACATAATAATTACAGAAAGAGCATATGGGATTTTTTCAATGCTGAAGTCAACTTGTTTTTTCTCATTTTTTTCGTAATGTTTATGTATTTTTTTTCAGCCTAAAAATCTAAGATATACTTATAATGACTTCTAGATATCATTGATAAACCTAACTAGTATTTATATTAAAATAAGTAATAACATTTTATTAAAAAATAAAAGAATGACTTTGAAATTAAGGCGACAAGGTGCACGGATGTACATGTACGTCCATACTACACAAAGGTTAATATTATTTATTATTTATTCTTGAATTGTTTTGGTTACCATGTGCAGTTATGTGCAAATGAATATAAAAGAAAATGTATGGCATACTAGGACTGTTGAAGATGGTAGTGGCGATCCGAGCCAGAGAATTGAGCCCTTGTCTGACAGCCAGCACCGCCCGCTGTGATTCTCGTAGTCGTTGAGTGAATGGATTACCGCGGGACACTTCACACACCAAGTAATACCTCACCACCTGCCATTGTATAGAAAAGATTTTTATTTCAATATATGATCACGATAGAGAGTGTGAGAGAGTAATAATTTTGTGTAGAACACTAGTAATATTATGTAATTAAAACTAAAAATTATTTTAAATCTTGGAACTTCTGTAATATTCATAATATGACGTGCGCCCTTCAGCAATGCCATGACACAAGTATTGTGAACAATCTATATTTTATATACACGAGTACAAAGGTAGTATAAATAAAATACATCATGTGTATCAACACTTTACATTCCACGCTGTTTTATGTATTATATTTCGCATGCGAAAATTACATAATATAAATAATGTAAAATATTACTAAAATATTTATAGATATGTGTACTTTGGCAGATTTTTTCAAGCTAAAATTAGGTCATTTTTGTCACGTAACGTGAACGGACTCAAAGTGAAAATGCAAATGAAAACAATTAATGTTTTATATTCAAAAAATATAGTGCTTAAAAATTAATTAATGTGAATGCAATGCCTGTTGCATGTTCATATCCAAAATACGGTGACATATATATATATTACACAATGAATAAAGAGAATAAATAATAATATTATAATGATCAAATAAAGTGTCACCTCTGGGGGCAAATCAGGCGGGGCTCTTTGCGCAATGGCACTAGCTGGATCCTGGCAGGCATCAGCTAGGGCGACAGCGGCTGCAAGGGCAGCTCCTGCAGCCAACCAGCAGGCCACAAGTGCAGCCAGGGCGCATACGCTGAACGCAATTAGTGCACGGCGAGAGTGACGAGCCACACCAACTACCAGCACAGCGCATGCTACAACTAGTGCAGACCATGCCCCCATGGCACCCACCCACCGTGCCCACTCCCAGCGACGGCAACGCTGGAATATAATTCAGTAGTGTTTTATAAACAGAATTCATCTGCATAATTTTACCTATAGACTTAAATATATAAATTTATCTCTAGGGCCATTTAATTAATAACAATCAACAGTATATATTTTTAAAATTATCAATTGAATAATCCAAGAAAATGAATATTATATGTGAAAAGATATGAAACTTTTTATAAAATTTCATAAATAGTTTTCCACAAAATGCACTGAACATTAATTGTATTATATTCTGCAAGTAGCAAATATCATAGAACAATTTGAAATCAAAAGAGTATCAAATTTTTAACAATAAAGGTTATCATGAAGGGATTGTTTATCAAATTGAATGGTATCCATTCATAATTATTTACATTAAGTTATACTTTGTTGACCTCTTCAATAATTAATCGCCAATCAAATACCTCCAAGGAGTGGCCCATGTTGATTCCAGTGAGAGGTCGCTTAATGTCTGCCACAGCAGTGGTGGCCATGGTAGTGTTGTTGCGTACAGCTGATAGCGTGTTGAGCAAAAGTCCCAGCGCTGTCTGATTAGACACAGGAGAGTCGAAGATATCCGCCAGGTCTATCAGCTGCGGCTTTACCTTATGCGTTAGCGCCAGCTCGATCGAGTTCGTCTAAAATAATAAAGAATTATTTCACATATGTGGCATCCTAGTAATTGTAAATTATCATTTCTGGCCAACAATGGAGCATATGTAACTTAAATATGTAGATGTAAATAGCACAGAGGCCCTATAAATTAATCATAAAACTAAGTAGAAATGGCAAATTATACAAACACACAACTGCCCTGCCTATTAAGTAAAAACAAAGTATCTTGCGTGTCATTCCCTATGTACAATAGATACTGTGTTTTAAGCATCATCCAGCCAGTCATATAATGTAATGTTTTCTTAGTTGAAATACATATCTTTTCTTTGAATGATATAGGTAAGAGCTTTCCAGATAAAAAAATCATTTTAACAAACTCTCATTAACAGTTTTTATCTTCGGTTTCGACTCCGGCTGTTAAAAAAACCATGATATTATGAGCAGTGTAGTAGTATGTAGTCGACTTACTTGATTTCGTATGGAGCCAACGATATTATCGATGGATTGGGCTGCATTGAGCACCTGAAGAAGAGCATTATGGAGATCATCGTTTCCATAAAGACCGACGCCTATTGCTCCACAGCATAGCACTGCTACAATGCATAGAGTCACCTGTAATACAAAATAATTCACAATTATTAATTGTAAAAACACTCATACTTTAAGTCACTTATTTTTTAGTGACATTATTAATTGTAAATTATTTAAAACTGGTAAACTTCCATATGTGAAGTTTACAGTTTTTTAGTGACATTATTAATTTAGAATTTAAAATTAATTTCCATCAAGCACCATCAGTCGAAAATATTAATTATTATTAATTGTGGTAAAAAAATGATACTGATACATGGTTTTGACATTAGGCAGTTGATATGTCAATCTTAATATGATAGCGGGCAATAGGAGCGTTATGTCAAAGAATAACAAATATTTGTTCCCTTTCCTACCTTGAGGGCTGATATACTCTTAGCTGGTCTAGGCTTTCTGTCACAGCATCTCGTCAGTAGATAGATGAGGAGGACTAGAAGAGTTAAAATCAACCAAGCTGCCGGAACTGACCCCAGTATTCCGAGACTCTGAAAATGACAAATACATAATTATATATTCTGCATACAGTATAAGTAAAAATGTCTAAAAATCTGTGTTGAAATATTTATTAGGACTTTAAAGCCTGTACAATTGGTATACTCTGGTGTGCTATTTTAATAAATACCTCGAGGTAGAGATCGGAATGTGGGGCAAAGGTGGAGTTGACAGTATGCAGCGTGACGTTCAGATGCGGCAGCGCATGCAGGAGGCGCGCCAGCATCGTCGGATGGTACTCATCAGCTTCCGGCGGGGGGGCCATGGCTCGGCCTAAGCCCCCTACTCCGCCTACCTGAAAAACAAAACAATTCAAACATTATTACACTGAAATAATAAAACAACTTTTTAGTTCATCACAGAAAGTTTGGTAATTTACATAAAGGATTAATACAGATTAGACCCACTGCAAAACCCACTTATATTTATAAAATTACAAGCTATGATGTTAAATGAAAACTTTTGTCACATTATCGGTATTTAAAATTCTTCAATGAAAAGAATTGTTGTACCAATAACGCTATTATATTAAATGTGTCAATTTAGAGAACTATGACATTACATCTCCAACAAGAATATGAATACTAAATTGATAAACTAATATATAAATGCAATACACTTAATTAAATATAATAGATTTTCTTTTTCAAATGTCATATCTAAGTATAATCAAGCCAAAGAGGTATTCAGTGTAAAAGTTAGTTAAATTAATCACTTCAACCATGTTGCAATACCTGTAACTATATCTGTGTAAATTCTCTTCGTTTTGTTGGGCTTCAAGCCTCACTCCTCATGTGAAGAGATTCGGTGAGCTGGTGCGAAGTCGAAGGTCAAATATTCGGCAGGAGAAAGATGATCAGCAGTTATCTACTCAAAGCATGGTGCTTAAAGTCCCCTGAAGAATTCTTTCAGTCAGCTCAGCTGGAATAAAAAAAAACAGTTAACTCATCATTGAACAAAATGATATTCAATATTGAACAAATGTATAAGTGACATACTGTGTCAAACTTTTAGAGTTTACAAATTACGACAAATGACAACTCACCTAGGAGTGAAAAAAAAACAAATTATTTGATTTGAATGAACATAAAAGTTTATGATAACAGCTTACTTTCAGAGGCATTCATTGGTAGATCACAATCATTTATGATAACAACATAATATAAATATATATTGATATGAAAATTGACATCATTGCGTCCTCTATAGTTTCTCGCGTTTTTTAACTCTAGCGCTACCTAAAAAAATTGACTTCCTTCCAAAAATTATGAATTATCTAACTAAGATTTTTTTCGCGCCAAGCCTCCATCCTCTCCCATGATTTGTGCGTCTGGGGCAACTGCTGATACTACTCTTTAGTAGCCAGTCACTGATAAAAAGCATTATGAATAATTTTTCTTTCATTTCATAAAAATATACACAATGAAGTGTTTTGAAAGAGTAATATTGCTTTTAATCCACGCTTTTGCTCTGCTAATATAGAATATTTATTTGGATTATATACCATTAAAAACTAAATTTCATTTTTTTTCTGAGAAGTGATTTGCCGTGGAAGCGACAATATGTTGTATATTGACGAGCTTCAGTTGTATAATTACATAGTTATTATAATTGGTATTATGTATTATATCGTCGTATTACTGGCAAAAGACGTTAAAGTGAAAAAGTGAATTTTGAGATAATCGAGTTTAATGTTTAAGTATAAAAAGGTCGGGGAGCACTGTAATAGACCGTATATTTTAGCGAGCTATCGACATCGACGACAGTTTGAGAAACCCTAATTTAGACTCTGTCTATTAATATTATATTCGGCAATAAAAAATATCTCTAATGTAACAAAACGCACTTCATTAAAAAGCTACTTAAAAATAATGTCTCGAAAAATTTACGATTTTTATGTAGAGGAACGAAATTTCTTTTTAAGTTGAAAAAAAATTAAATGATTACTCGGGAACAATAAGAAATATGAAAGGACTCAAGAAATCGTAAACATAAAAGTCCACCACGGACACTTATTCTTGGAAAATTTCGTGTTATTTAATTGAAAATGTACGAGTACGCTTGTAGAGGTTAAATTGTTCGTTGTAGAATTTCCCAACGTTGTCGGCATTGATGTAGAAATTCAGTTATATAGGAATCGGGCGAATGTCGTTCTTGCGGTTTGATTTTGTAAAGTAGCCGACAGGTCTGTGTGCGCGTTTCGGAGCTGGAGATTGCGGGTTCGATTCCCACATTTTTTAGAAATCTCCCCGGTTAGCGTAGTTGGTAGCGTAGGCTCCTAGCAATCCGGGGAATGCTGGCTCGATTCCCCATCTGTCGGATTTAAAAAATCTAAAAATGCAGGACTAGATGCCTACTGGGTTGATTAATTATCTGACAAACGATTCTCATGAAAAATAATTTGTCAAGACTTATCCAAATTGTGTAGATTCATATACTCCACTATCGGAGTGGATATCTTCACACTATTTAGATCTATATGCTCAACTTTGGGAGCGAACACGGTATAAAAAAATAATATATGCATTCCCCGGATTCGGGGCGTGCGCGCTAACCTCTACACTACAAGGGAGACATAAAATAACAGCATAGTATGATTTGTCTCCCTGGCAACGTAGAGTTAAGCGTGCGCGCCTAGCAATACGGAGAATGTGGGTTCGATTCCTCACCTGTCAGATTTTATAAATTCCAAAAAAATCAGGACTGGATGTCAATTGGGTTGAGCAATTGTCTGACAAACAATTCTTGTGAAAACTAATCTGCCAAGATATCTTTACACTGTGGAGATCCATATACTCCACTTTCGGAGTTGATATCGTCACACTGTGTAGATCTATATGCTCCACTTGGTATATGCGAACATGGTAAAAAAAAGAAGAATATGATTATGTAAGACTTTTTTTACCATGTTCGCTCCGAAAGTGGAGAATAGTGATCTACATAGATATGTCTTGAGATGTAATTAGATTTCTTATAATTGGACCACATTCAGTATATGGAGCATATAATTCATGCGCAGCGCTTCTATAATACGATCCAGGATTGAATAATGTAATGCCACGATGGAGAAGAAAATTCACTGTGGTACGGCTTCAAATGGTACCAATTTATCGTAATATGCCCTCCCTCGAGCTTAAAAGCCAAGACACAATTCCACGCAACACAGTTTGAGTAGAACTTATTAATATAAAAAGCTCTTCCGTCCGCGTAAACGGAAGAAGCAGGTCTGCGAAATGCGAAAATGGCCTGTAGGGGAGGCTGCAATAATACAGCATTGAAGGAAAAGAGGGGGAGGATCTGCGAAGTCTTGGTAGCAATAATAATAGCACTGCAAAGAGGAAAGAAGGGCAATAAAAAACCGGCCCTCCGAGATAACAGCTTCAAAGTTATTTATGGTAATGTAACACTGGTATAAACACGGTATATCTCTCTGATGCAAAAAGTTCTTTAATTCATACTTATCACGGATAATCCAGAATTTATATTATATTAACTGCTGTAATATATTTCGCAACAAAAGCTCAATCTATAATCGTATTGCTTACTTTCTAAAGTTTTACATTTTAGTAGGCTTTAATAAAGATAACATCAAAATGAAGTGACTTTTGGATTTTACTGTGAGGAATATATATTTTCCATAGTCAAAATATCTTCAGTGGTACCTGGGTGTACGTCTGAGGCCGAGGCTACGATAGATGCCACAGCGGCAGAACGACAGCAGCAGAGCATTAGAAATAGAAATGCAAAATAACTATTAATAATTGAGTGGGCAAGTGAGCAAGTTGATGTGACGACAACGTGTTGTTGCGCTGCCGAACTTGCATACTTGGTCACTCACCTATTTATAGCTATACTGGAACTCTGTTGCCGATTCTCTGCCGACGTTTGCTCGAGCAATTGTTTGATAACCAATTCTTTTCGCGAAAAATAATCTGTCAAGACATGTCGTCACATTACGAAGATGCATAAACTTTACACTGAGTATAGATCCATATGCTACACTTTTGCAGTGAACATGGTAAAAAAAAATCGGCGTTTCAGCAATACAAGAACTATAAAAAAAACCAAAGATGCAAGACTGGATATGCAATAAGGCGAACAATTAGGTAACAAACAATTCTCGCAAAACTCTTCATATTATGCATATTTATATATGTCATCTTTACCTTTGGGCGTTTTCACGTTATAAAGAACAACACGCTTCACTATTAGAGCTGATTATATAGTATTATTTTTTTATAGTGGCAATTTTATACATAATGCCACAATATGTGTCGTATGGCCTATAGATATTTGACACGTTCTATGGTGTTCCTCAGGGCTTAAGCTTAGTACCACTGTTGTTCACGATTTTTATAAAATTACATAGCAAAGGTCATAAAAGTTACGTTTTTTGTTATTAGCCGATGATTTGAAACTTTTTTTGGAAGTTGTAATCTTGAACGATTGCCATCAATTTCAGATATATATATACTGCTTTGGAGAAGGAGTAACACAGTATTTTTTGTTAATGTGTTGGAAATATCTCTCTCGTGTGTTAAAATACAGTGAACATTTTAAGTTAAAACACTGTTTCGAAATTGGAAAGCCAACCTGTCTTCTATTTTTGAATTATTAATTAATAATAAAAAAACTCCTTTTTGTAAATTTGCTTAAATAGGGGAATTCAAAAATAATGAAAGGTTAAAAAGTTTAAATGAAATTCAGATTCGATTAAAACATTAATCCATTCATTGAACTAGGTTAGAAAAAATCTTTCGTAATTCAGGCAGCGATGATTGATTCATAGAAACTTTCATTAATTAAGACTGTCGAGTGATGACGCTTACAAAGTAAGTTTATTAATGAATATTTTTTAGTTTAAAATAGTCATTTATTTTGAAACACGATACAGTCAACGTAAAGAGATGAACTCCGTCAAATTAAAAAAAAAATACTCAACCCAATGGTTATCAAGTTTCAAATTGCAGCAGTTGGAGGATTTGAACTCGCAATCTCCGTATCCGAAGCGAACCTAACCTAACCTTTGGGCTACCAGGTACCGACCATTGTACAATTAGCTGACAGCTAATCCTAGTGAAAAACAATATGTTAAGGCATATTTTCATGTGAAAATGCATACGCTTTTAATTTCCGGAGAAGACATATTCCACATTATGCAGATCCATTCGCTCCTAAAATAAAACAAATGGCCTAGAAATGACAGTCGAAATTTTCCGTATGAAACTTTGAAAGTGTTCATCATTTGGGTGAAGTTCTTGTGACAGATAGACAGACGCACACATGTATTTTCTGTTTTACAATATTATAATAGATGTGCAATCTTTGAGTTTTGAACGGGGTAGCCTAGATGTTAACGTGCGCGCCTCGCATCTGAAGAATGCTGGTTCGATTACTGCAATATCGGAAGCCCATTAAGTTTAGCAATTGTCTGAAAACGGATGCTCGTGAAAAATAATCTATCAATATATCACTTCACATTGCGGAGATACATATACACCAAACTCTCTTTTTATACGGTAGATATCTTCCACAAAAAAGAATACTAAAATAAAAAATAATGGTGGATAGACTTCTTTGTAAAAAATCAATATCAAAAAATAAATTCACTATTGTTAATTGTATTTTCATTTTAACAATAATTATTCACTATCAGACAACAGACGAACGATCCCGTTTACGCACATTTGGTACAACATCGCTTTTATCACTGGAAACAGAGCCTTTGTAATATTTCTTTTCAAATTTTCGGACTTACTAGATTAAAACAAAAAAAATAATGGGGGATGTAGCACCGTGTTATTTTAAATCCGTGTAAAAATTGAATTCAAAGATTGAAAGATGAGTGGAATCTTTATAAGCATTCTTCTTCCAGCAGTTCCATAACTGAACTTTGCAGACAACAACAGCTAATTTGAGAAAATTATTCATATACAGTATTTATGACGCTTGAAAAATTATTTTTTATCTAATCCTATCTAATTTTGAGTTCCCCACAATTTGTGCGTCTGAAGCAACTACTCCAACTGCACCACAGTAGCTACGTCATTGGCAACATATACAATACTAGTATTATTCTGCATCTAGATCTAAATCCTTTACTTTTGGAGCAGACACGATAAAAAAGTTTTTAGTATTATATATTGAAAGCGCAAATTTGAATGAGAAAGTTGACATGGAACAAATTATATTTTACATCAATTAAGCATTCAAATACTGTTTTCGTCTTGTCTAAAACAACGCGAACGTTACAACAACATTGCCCGAGTTGATAACATTACTATCGGTGAAGTATTTTCGCAAAGTTTTCGGAAGCTTCTTGAGAGAGTCTTTCATTAATCAAATTTTCTCATCTAGTAGAAGGAGAAGAGAGAGAAAAGGGAAGAGAGAGAAAAGGGAAGAGAAAGACGAACACGTAGTTAAAGTCGGTAACGAGAGCCGCTGTGGAACTTTCGGCTGTAACGGTTCGTCAGCGGAAGTAATTTTGCTTCTGCTCAAAGCAGACTTAACCTATTACCGAATTTTTAAATGAGCCAGAACTCGAACTAATTCAATATTTTCAATAGATTCGTCGTTTACTTGGTGGCAATGTGCGATAATTTTCATAATGTCTTGAAATTACATAATTTCTAAAACGGGCTACATAGGCTCGCGTAAACATGTGCATGTTTGCATGACCGATCATAGAAATATGGTGACGCTATGTTAAAGATATTATATATTATAATAACACTGTTATTTTATTGTTTCCGTGTTGCACACCTCCATAAAAAAACCGAAGTAAACAATAAGACTTTGAATTCAGTTCAGACTTGAGTCTCTTTAACATTAGTTAGAATTACTAATTATCGATTGAATAAGTATGCATCACTATTTTATTTAGTAATATAATATTATTGTCTCCCACGTAGCATAGTCGGTAGCGTGCGTATCAAGCAATCTAGGAATGCGGGTTCGATTCCTCATTTATCGGATTTTAAAAATTCGAAAATGCAGGACTGGATGCCCATTGGGTTGAGTAATTGTCTGACAAACAATACTCGTGAAAAATAATCTATCGAGACGTCTTCACATTGCGGATATCCATATACTCCTCTTTCGGGGTGGATATCTTCAACCTGTGTATATCGATATTTTCCACGTTAGGAGCGAACATGGTATAAAAATATATATATACGAGTATAAACTATTAACTTTCAAAACCCATAGTGCAATTTTTTGGTCAAATCGCGCATGGTAATATTAAGCAATTAATAATTAAAGCATCCCATATGAATTAATGGTTTATTTGTTATTTCATTTTATGTCGGTAGATGACCGGTCTTATAGTACAAATCAAATACACGCAGGATTACCTAAAATTAAAATTACCTAATATTCCGTTTCCAGGAGAATAAATAGTCACACACAAATGATTGGGCATGAAAACTTGAACGTCTGTAGCCTCCTTAATACTATTCGTTAATAAATATAATATACACATACTAATTGAATAGTATTAATGGAACCCATACACCTACAGTCCGTGGACTGTTAAACCAAGACTGATGGTTAGGACTGAGGCAGGCACATGAGAATGACATGTGATATGAGCTATCGATCAAATCGACAGTATACAAGTCTCGACGCGGACTGACTAATGTGTGGCCTGGCTCAATCCTAATCATCGCCATGGATCCTCGTGTAGTTCACCACGTAATCGAATAAAAGTAACATCGCGGCGGCATAGCACATTCGAAGACACAAATATATTCAATGAATTAGTATCCGTCATTTTTAACTGAATATACGATATTTTTCAGACCATAAGAAGCACCTTTTCAGATAGATAATCGACTTTGAATTGGCGTGCCTCATATGGTTCAAAAGTAATATTACAATGCGAATATTTATACTGTATCGAAGCTATTAGCGAAGTTTAATTAGAATGCATGTATTTTCTCTCTCTCTTCACAAGTATTTTCACCAGAATCGGTTCCAATTAATTGCTTAACCTCTTGGGCATCTAGTACTGCATTGAAAAAAAATACCGACAGCTGTGGGAATCGAGCTCACAATCTCCGGCTCCGAAGCACAAACGCTAACCTCTCCGCCACCAAGGGAAACATGGGGAGTTTCAATTATCAAACATTAAATATTCTCCTCTACTTACTATAATAATATCTATTAAAAGACGGTTAGGAAATGGTTAGGAAAAGATGATGGTTAACTGTCAGGAGGAATAATTACATTTTCTAGACGCCATGGGAATCTTCGGAAGAGGTTAAGGAGATGGAAAGCGTCGACAGATTTCACTTGAAAGTTTCACAGACACAGTGATTATAAAGTGCTAACTCGCTATGTCATGGCGATACATTAGTTACAGATAGTACACGATATTCTTGCACTATTAGAATGATATATTATCAGTGTTAAAGATTGTGAGATAAGAAATTAATCAAGCAATAAATTTTATGAATTATTTAAAATATAAGAATCAAAAAAGGACGATAAGCTGGGCAAATCGTTATCAGAAAGAAATTATTAAAAAATCGATAGTAAAACTATTTGAATGTCACAAGAGCTTATATTGTATATTGTCGCCAATACCGCAAGACAGCGTAGCTCGATTATTTGGTTTAAGTAACTTGAAAGTAAATTTAGGTTATTTGTAATCTCTGTGTGTTTATGCATTAAGCCGCGAGCATGATAGACGCCGTGGCGACAGAGCTTCGGTGGCAAAGCGACTGAAACAGAGATGCTATATAGCTATAAATAGGTGAGTGAGCAAGTTGTTGTGACGACAACGTGTTATCGCGCTCCCGAACATGCTCACTAACCTAGTTATAGCTATTTTCATCTCTGTTACCGTCGCTTTACCGCCGAAGATCAGCTGGCTTTAAGCGGCTTTAAGAGTTCGTTTACGCGTTTTCGCGTCATAGCGAAACGACGGATGGAAATATACACGTTCATAATTATTTTGGTAATGTTTATATAATATAGCGTCGCCAATATTGCAGAAACACGTAACTCGATTTGTAAGTTTGGGTCACTTTGGAAAGAATAGTTTTATTTTTGCAATCTCTCGTATCATTGCCACATTTTTGTATTGACACATATGTTTATAACACACATTTATAACACAAAAAATTATGTGTTAATGCAAAAATGTGCCAATGATACGAGAAATTGCGAAAAAATAAGACCACAGTCTACAGTAACAGATCTACAATAGTTACGTGCTTCTGCAATGTTGACGACGACATGTAATTTATGCATGCGAATTTTAGTGCAAAACAGTACGAACGTAGTGTGAACATGAGAATATGTCAAGGGTTTACATAATATAGAGGAAGATTTATTCATAGATTTTTTTATTTCACTTTTGGTTTCATCGTTCATATCAAAATCACAGCATTTTTGCATCACAATACAAAAGACTTGGCAAACACAGGGTTAATTACCAAATTTGTATAAACGTGAATAAAAAATACGAAACCGGATAAAATAAAAAATACTTATGATATAACTATGTAAATAAAAACATTATTATATTAATATGAATTAAAAACATCATAAATAAATGCTTATGGTCAAATAAATGTAAAAAAATAGAAATAACTTTTATGGTGTAATTAAAATATAAACGGGAAAATTGTTTTATTAAAAAATAAATAAGTATATGCGAGAGCGTTTCAGCATTAGAGTTTCGGGTTTGAATTCCACATATGCATAAGATGCAGAACTGGACACCTTATCAGTCGAACGTTTGGTTGACGATGAATTCTCGCTAAAAATATTGTGTAAAGCCATATCTTCACAGTGTAGATAGCTATGTGTAAACGATAAAAAATAATCTTTCTTGGCATTGTTGAAATATTTTCATTTCGTATAATTTAAGTAGAATGGAAATCTAGAAAAATTATCCTATTGATTATTTAGTGTTGGCGTTCATTTAATTGATTTGTTTATCTGTCTTCGAGATAGCGTTAAGGTAATCGTGCGCGCCTAGCAATCCGGGCAATGGGGGTTCGATTCCCCATCGTCGAATTTTTAAGAATCCAAAAATGCAGGACTGGATGCCTATTGGGATGAACAATTGCCTGACAAACAATTCTTGTGGAAATAATCTGTCAAGACGTCTTTACATTGCGGAAATCTATGTACTCCATTTTCGGAGTGGATATTTTCATACTGTGTAGATCTATTTGTTCCAATTTGGGAGCGAATATGGTATATATATCTATGTCACATGCTAAGAATATTACATTCTATAAATTCAAGGCATTCTGGCAAGGTAGAGAAACTAAGAGAAACCCTGTTTTCATAAATTCATACAAAATCTTCAATCTATACTCACTCTCACTCAGATGAAAGATATGGCTTAGATTTTATACACGACCATTAAATTAAATATTATATACAAAAATACAGTTATTAAAAAACGATAAATTTAATGGTAAAAAATATGAAAGAAAACGCAGAAGATAAATATTATTCAAGAAATTTATAAAATGACATCCATCTGAACTCACCCTCATCCGGGTGCAAGATATCATTATGGAAATTCAATAATGTTATCAAACACAATAATCGCCATAAATTATTGTACATGCAATATAGGCATTACCATTGGAAGGTCAACTCTACACCTGGGAATAAACAGCTGATTTTTTGATCGAATGAAAAATAATTGCATGTATATGTAGGAGTGTGTAATGTTTGAGTTATTTCAAATTAATTTTCCTTAGACGAGTGTGAAAATCCGTTACATACTTATTTATTGGCTGTCAATGGCATACAAAAAACAAAAGCGGACGCACAATAAAAGCCACTTTATTTATAAAAAAAATCTGCAACAGCGATAAAACAAATTTTATATGTAAATTTGCTTACTTACACACAGTGTTTTGTTTTTTTAGCACGGTGTACAGAGCCAACCAGAAATGGCAACATGCTGATAATTTAAAATATCTAAATATACCAATATAATAATTTACAACTGATCTATAATTACGCGTGTCCAAAAAGGTTTTTAAGTGCTATACCTTTGTCGAGATTAATTATAAATTGACATATGAAAAATATGCCCAAACATTTTATCGCAATTTGTTTTGTCTTTAAAATATGAGGGAAATAAACAACGGTGATAAAATATTTGACTCGATTTACAACACACTATTTTTATGTTTGGTAAAATACATTTTTATAACGATATCTAAAGCTGTTTTCACTAAAATTTTCTAATAAATTTTAGCGTTGAGATTATAAAATAAACGAAATTTGATTGAATGATGCTGACTACAGGTCGAATCCCGTTATAACGAAACTCGTGTGACAATCCCTTTTGTTTCGTTATACTGAATATAGGAAAAAAACTTGGAAATGTTTGAAATGACTCAAATTTTAATATCTTAGCAAAATGTAAAAGATTTTTACTAATTAGTGGTCTATTTAAGGGGATATTTCGTGACCGCATATCTTAAAGCTACATTATAGTCGCCTTATCAATACTATTCAAAGAAACTCGATTTTTTTTCTTTTGTGGTCCCATGTACGTTTTTGAAATTTGTTTTTCAGTTTTCTTCCGGTATTTTAAAAACGTTGATAGCATCGATGGTTCAATGGAATGTTTTTTGGCAACGATATTCTTCTTCTTTAAAGAGTTTTTCTAGAATATGCTTATTTTTTCATTAAGTATGAATTGACATCGTTTTTTGTCCATTCGAAAAACAGGTTTATCCGGTAGTATATAAAAGGGTTTGTGAAACACACTTTTTTTCTTTTTTAAAACCACGAAAAAACATCCGATTGGTAGATGGGTACTAAGAATAATATAATACTACCGTCTATAACATACGATGATTCATCTGTTTCCAACAATACAGGAGAGACACTTTTATATCGGAAATATAGTACGTGTTGTTGACTTATTTTGAACGACTCAAGTATTTCGTTATACCGAAATCATTACTCCGTTAAATCAAAATTTAATATTTTATCATATTGTATGAACGTTTATTTATGACAAAATATACGTGCCATCAGAAATTTCGTTATTTCATTCACAGTATTCATTATAAAAAGATTTGACATGTATGTTCTTTTCGTCTCTATTATTTTTGCTGTGTGCTTTGTTGTGAGCGAAATGTTACAATTCTATATAAATGTGTCCTGAAAATTTGAGGTTTCTCGTATTTTATGTCTCGCGCTATCTTGAGATTTCTACTTTCGTACATTCGACCAGAATCTTTTGTCAGTAATTTTAACTTCCATACCTTCTAGGACGTGGAAAATGGACGACTTTGTGGAGCCTTAAAAACAAATAAGGCACCTTCAACTTTTAAAACAATTGTGCGATTATTTTTCATGTGGGCTACTAGTGTGCCCACCATCCACCTGCCCCGTCCTTAGACCTGATCTTAATCAAGCATGTCTCGGAGCTCCGATATCGAGAAGCGATTTTCTTTATTTGACGGGAATGTTCCGGGAGTAAATGTAAATTTACCAAGGCTTAGGTTGCCACGCATCAAGTGTGCTGAAGCTGAAATGAAATAGAACGAGAAAAAAATGGAGACTTATTTGGTTAAGAAATTTATATGAAGAGATCATCACGCTCTCCATATGACGCCACAATTTTTAAATGCAATCAAATTCGCCCTTGTACACTAAGTCCGATGAGCCGACGGGTCCAGCAGCTGGTTGGACCATCTTTTCATATCCGCTACGGTTTAGATCTTTTTAGAAGGAACACTGTTGCGGTCATACTGTATTAATTTGAATATACAATAGTGTCTATTATTTCCGAGCCGCCTTAGTCTATGACTGAATTGTATGTACATTTTTCGCTTCAGCGGAGTCGATAAATTATAAAATACGTCACTTTCAGGGGCCCGGAGCCAAATATAAGGGGGAAGTGGGGTAATCTTATAATGGCGCTCGTTTTTCGTGAAAAGATTTATGGGGCGTAACGATGTTCCGAGATTTTCCGATATTATTGTATGCGAAGTTTACCGCCAGAATCGATGATATTTTCGGTCGTATTCCATCCTATTCTCCCCGAACCATAAACAATGCGGAAACTCCATGCGAACGATGTTTACTTTATGGCTATAAAAGAGAATAATAATAGAGAATAAGTTTTTGACATAATAAAAACACGACATACATAACAACCATTAAAAAAAACCCTCAATGCATTATTATATTTATAAAAAAAGTCTATCATTGCATTGTATTGGGTAATATTTATAAATGAAATGGTTTTAATCAAGACTTTTGGTTACAAAATACTTTAGAATTATAATATTTAACATAATGACGGTTAAAAAGTGAGAATAAATATTATCATTTATTACATTGGATACATCTATAAAAACGCTTAATGATTTGAGTTTGGTGCGTCATATTCGTAGACGAGAATGATGTCAAATATGATTGCTGGGCACGAAATTTTACGTCTAATGAAAAATAAATGTAGTTTTAAATAATTTAGAATTTAAAATCAATTTCTATCAAGCACCATTAGTCAAAAATATTGATTATTTAATATGTATTTTTATTAAAATACTTGTAAAATAAAATATGTATATTATACATTGTGGTGATTCATATGGTAAAGAACCCCTATAGAAAAATTATTATTGTAATATTGTTACGTAGATGCCTCTGATAAGAGCGCAGAGATTAAGGTGCGCGCCTAGCAATCCGGGGTCGATTCCCATATCTGTCGGATATTTTCACAAACCAAAAATGCAAGAGTGGATGTCCAACGGGTTGAGCAATCGTCTGAAAAACAATTCTCGTGAATAATAATCTGCCAAGACGTCTGCACATTACAAATATCCATATACTCAACTTACGGAGTGGACATCTTCGCTCTGTGTAGAACTATATGCTTCGCTTTGGAAGCGAACGTGGTATAAGAAGAAGAAGATGCCTCTTCGTTAGAGTTTTATTTGTATAGTAATGATGAGAGAACCCAAAAATTAAAGGCGCCTGTGCTGTGGATGCATACATCAGTGCTGCTCTACGGTTGCCAAATATGATCGTGTAGTAATCGTTGAACAGATATCTACAACGAATTCTGGGGATAAGGTTATATGGCTTTGTTTCTAACGAGGAGAGCGAACCATCAGTCACTCATCATTTAAAAAGTGAAGCTACGTGGCTGGCCCTGACTCGATAAGTCTTAACTCGACTGCCTATTGTTCGAGATGATCGGTATTCCGTGTCTTAGAAGGTCGATGAATACAGAACATATTAGGGAAAGCTACAGGATGCAGGCACGATCTGGGAGGACGCAATAATACTGGCGGGTGACTGGGGTTCTTTGACATATGCTCCACTCAAAAAGCGAATATGTAAGAAAAAAATAGATTTAGTTACTCACTAATTACAGAAAGCGAGTTTGCTGCTTTGGCAATACAACGACTATACCAGCAAGTAAAAATTTACTGATATTGCGAAAATACAGTAGACTTACTTAACCCTTCAACCGCTAACGGGGTCTTTCCTCTTGACACAGTTTATTTACCAGCAGTAACCTAGCACGAAGTCTCGGATTATTTGAGATTACATTGTTTTTTCGAGATGATACCATCGCCGTTTTGCCAAGACAGCTTTTTTTACAAATGGCACAAAGAGAATAATCTTGCAAGTGAAAGAAATCCTTTAAGAGCTTGATTTTTTTCTTTCACTGATTTATTATCATGCTGTGTTTTCTTTGAAAATATTTTTAGGTTTAAATGTAAATAAATGGAAGGAAATGATAAAGAAAGTTCTGTATAATATACTAATAGCAACGTAATGTATTTATTATATCAACAAAATTATGTCGTATACGTTTTTATCTCTACAATAGGTGTACCGATATAGAATGCGGATTATTTTCAATAGACGGAGTTACGCGTAAATATATAATTGTTATTTAGTTGTCTTGACAGCAGGTTTTAGATTTTTTATATTATCGCTAGCTGAATATTGGTTTGTGTCACGGACCATTTTAATCAAAAATTGTCAAAAATCAAGTCAAATTATAAGATAACATAAGTCTTCATATCGTAATAAATAATATTGAGGTTTGATCGGTTTTTACCAATTTAATGTAGTTAAGTAGAAGACGACCGAGCCACAAATTGAATTTATTTCATTTAATTGCATAAAATGCTTCGAAGACAACAATCCTTTAATATGCCAAAGACACCCAATCAGAAATATACACACAGAAGAAGTAATGGCTGTTTTTTTCTAACCCGCATATTAACAATTCAAACACATAACATTTACAAAACGTATATGTGGTTTTAAAGTTTTCCGCTTTGAAGTTTAAATACAATAGTTACTTGATTATAAATAAATTATTGACCGTACCTGTTTTGATAAGTTATAATAATTATCATAATGCTACTTTCAAATACTTTTTCAAAAAATGAACGTATATATTGTTGTATTTTATTGTGTGGGTATATTGTTTTATTTATAAATTAAATACAAGCAACCCAAGATTTTATGGGCAAAGACTAATCTAATATATAAAAGTCAAAATATGTATGTTCGTTCGTTCGTTTGTCCACAA
>JAGVSQ010003716.1:0-20928 GCA_022683975.1 Rhyacophila evoluta
TTCAAAACTCACTTTTTTACTTTAACGTCTTTTGCCAGTAATACGACGATATGATCCCCCATAATGTGAAAACTTACTGTGGTACACTTTTTGGCAATAATTATTTGAATGCCCAGCCAACTTTAAACCCTTTAACAATCGGCTATCTTTCCTGCTTTTTACGGAGAACGTGGGATCAAAACTTACAATCTCCTGTTCCAAAACCCGCGCGCAACCAAGACGATTATTTTAAAACTTCTATATCACTTTTCATTTTCACTATAGGTACTTCGGTCTTTAACAAGTTTTTAGATTTTAAATACAATAGAGAAAAAATAATGAACATAATTTTTACTTACAACTAGTCCACCAATTGATAGACAGACACTCGATATACTGAAAATAAATGTAATGGTTATTATATCGGTATCAACCTGTATAATTACAATGCTCATTTTTTATCTAATATTTTGTAACTTAATATCATAGGTTTGTAGTATATATAACTATTGTATATTGGTAGGGCAATATGTATAATACAAATTAATTAGGGCAAGAGATTTTATTTTTAATTGAAAAAATATCAGAATGGTATGGTAAATATTTATTTTATTAATTTAGAATTCTGCTTTGAGTTTTGGGCATTTCTAAAAAATATTGATTCGTGTGAGTAATTTTCACATCGAAAATATTTTTCCGGCTTCACGAGGCAAGTTTTCCCCGGGGATCAAAATATTTGCTTATCTGCCGTTTGATGAAAAGCCGAGGCTCTCTCTCATTTCGGGCCGTGCTCTCTTTCGATATCTCCGAATCACGGCCAAAAACAAATTCCGGCCCAAATCTTCCAATTGAATCCGAAGATAATTCGACTCTGCCTCCCGGGATTTTACTTACGGATCGAAATCACTTTCCCGAGTGTCGTCCTCCATTGTCGTAAAGCTATACAGGCAGGAGAGATGCCGAAAACCATATCTGTTTTGTATAAGTGTAAAGATTTAGTTCGTTGAATTGCGAGCAGGAACGATTCAACTAAAATGAAATGGTTTCTTGAGACGCGTTTGACAGGTGCAAAAATGTTTCAAATGGAATTTTACAGTTAGATATCATTGGCGCTTGAAAATGTAGTACATTTTATTCACTCAATATTAAGTCCACAAAACACCTGAAATACAAGATATACTTTAAGAATCTAATATATTTATTTCTCTTTGTCTAGTTAATTACTAGTTTCAAACCATGTCTCACAGAAATGTTGCCCGTTACCACACATCACAGCTTCATATGATGATCTTACATTTCCAATATCATTCATTGTTCTTATTGTTTTTTATCTTTTTTCAATTCACCATCGTTAAAATGGAAATAAACCCGAATTGTTAAATCAATTTCATTATCTCACGTATATCCATAGCTGGATTTAAGTATCCTTCAGGCTATTATTCAGATTATTTGTCTTTTAAATGGAATCTTAATCCAGTGCCTTTCAGCACAGTTGTCAGACTATCTATTCGATTATAGTATTATATTTATCTAATAAACATCCAAATGATGAGAATTATTTTGAAAAAAAGCACAGATAGTAAATTAATATTGTTTCATAAATCTATACAACGTGTTCATTGTATATATGAAAGGATAGCAATCTACAATGTCTATGGTTACAAAGCGAAAGTTTTGGCGACATCTTTTTTGGATATATTGATAATTAAAAAGCTGCGTAGGATATTCGAATAAATAATAATAATAATTTCGTGCTAATATCAATTAAATGATAATCGAATAAATCGTATTTACGTTGTATATTTTTCTAAAAAAAAGAAAGGTACAAATATATATTGCTTCTAGAAGTATTCTTTCATTGGTGAGGATTTAATAATAAATTAATACACTGTAACAATGTTTCAAACTTTTCCAAACTTCTATTATAAAGAAATGTTTTGTGTTGTATTCTTTATTTCGTGCGTATAAATGTATATTTATGTTTTATTCCTAAAGCATTAAATCGTCAATGATTTATTTTATTACATATTCTTTGCGATTTCGTATGCAGCCTTTCACATTATAAGTCATTATGATAAAAACATCGTCCTTTTAGGGTGACCATTCAAGAGAGAAAAAATCCGCTCCTAAAGCCGGTCTATGGACCCCTTTGGGGATTATTTGCAATTCGGAAAACGGGGCCATTTTGTTCCGGTTCCGCCTTTTACTCTGGGGATTCCCGCATCGCGATGTATTGACAGCCTGTCTCGTGATTTATTTACGATTGTAAGAGTTAAAAGGCTTGTGTTTCCGGAAACGCATGCGCATGGGTTCCGTGCATCGCACACCTGAGCTAAGAAACATTACCTAAGGAAGACATATGATGTATCTGAACACATTATTCTTTCTTTATTTTCTTTTGCGTGATCTGTCCGAGTGCCGAAATATTTTCCGTGCAACATTTTGGTGCATCATTTCGCACCATGAGTGCCGAATCGTCTATTGTACATACGAATTTTGTTATTATCACTATTATTGTTCTATTTTGAAGCCTGAATATCAACCCTGTAATATATGAAAAATTATTTATCAAAAATTTAATCTTTAAAATATTATATTTTTTCGATATTCATTTCAACTGTGGCTTGCACACACACAATCTTTTCTCTTAATATTATTCACTACTAACTATTATACCATAGAATTTCCAATAAACATGTGTGATGTCTTCAAAAGTCGCGGCAAACACTGAGTTTACCTCAAATTGCAAATATGTTCATCTTGTTATTCGTCAACAGCTTTTTCCGTCATTTCATTTAAATCATCACTTAGGCTGTTCCTCCCAACCATTGGTAATGTTAATTCTCACGAAACTCACTTGCCACGCGTTTTTCGTTCTACATATTCATTTGTATTTGGTGATTAACTAATAATTGTTCATAAGTGCATTTCGACGTATTGTTATTTATGTTCTATAATATTTCTCGCAATATTGTGTACGTGTAAGTTTAGCCACGGGGAAAACTAATGTGTTGTGCTTTTTTCCCTGTTGTGTTGTGTGGGATTGCCGCATGTTTTTTTATTTCTTATTTTTGTTTTGATATCCAAATGCATCCATCACTGTCGTTAAATAATACACGTGACACAACTTATATTGTTGCAATATTGCTTCAAATCAACATATTAGTCGTCTGACGTGCTATGAATGATATGCTAGATGTTATTAATACAATTGACTGGAATTACTTGATTTAAAATTCATCGATCATCCAAAAAAATACCCAAATCGTGAATACTACTAATATAAAATACTTCATTAAATAAAATTAAGATTTTTCGTATAATTTTTTCATATTCATACGATATGATGTTTCACCATAACAATCCCAATTCTCACCGTAAGCTAAATTTATACTTTTCCGTTTTATTGATACTTGAAAACATCGGCCAAATTTTCTTGACTTTCCATTTTCAATCAAGATTTTTGATGAAATTATAAACAGTAGAAGTCATTTAGTTTCTTTGTCTCGTGATTTGATCTTGAATGAATTATCACCACTTCAGGCAACCTCGTTAGTATTTATACTTGCCATAGTTGATAAATATTAAAACAGAAAATACATAATGTTTCTGTTCGTCACACGAACTCCTCCCAAGCAATAAACAGTAGTGACATGAAATTTTCACATATGACTCTTGATGCCATTTCTAGGTCCTCTGTTACTTTCAACCAACAGTGACGATCAGCATGAGACTAAAAAGATTGTATACAGCCAAGTACTAAAATGAATTTCTGATAAAGAATTAGTTGAATGAGACAAATCCGGGTAATAACAATTGTGTAGTTCTGCAACATTTTGAAATCATTGATTTTCATCGCACATGAAATATCAAATTCTTAATCGATTAAATTTATATGAAATTTAGTACTATTTGTTCAGCATTTATAGCTTAATTATTGCGTAGCATTTCACTTAAAGGTTATAGTTTATGAAGATATTGTGTAAGGATATAGAAATGTCGCCAATACGAAAATTATTTAAATTTTAATGCAAAATAGTATTAATTTCAGGTACATATTACATCGTAAAGTCGCAATTAAAACACTCGCTTAAATTTAATCTTTAAAAGTTATATTCTGGTGTAATATTGTGAATATCTTCCGCTTCATTTTATGTACAAAACATTAACCTATAGAATATTTCAATCGAGAATTAATATAAAATTAAATCCACGTAGAGGTATTATACTGACCTTACGAAACTTGTAATCTTTTCAAAACATTCATTCAACTAAGCTTTTGTTGACCATTAGGTACTACACTGAACCTTACCTTCATCAAAACTACACATATTGGATTCTGATAGGGAATCTACTTAAAAGTTTTGACCATTTTAATGCCATATGCGATATCATTTAAGCTCGGGTGTGTAATATATTATACTGTATTAAATCAGCCGTTTTAATCGTATAGCTTCGCAAAGTTTGGCAGGGAGGTATTTTAGGTTTTTGTGTACATTCAAATATTTTGTGTTTCGACTGATAAAAGCTCAAAAGCTACTCTCTCACTATAAACATGTTACATTATATTTTGATGAACTTCCGGTTGAATAAGTTTCAGTGATTCATTTTCATGTGTTTCTAAGAACTAGTCATTGTTCATCATCAAAATCATTATATTCCACACAAATTTCTCGACAAATCATGTCCCTTCTTTGGATGGTAATAATATTTTACGAATTTCGCACTGACTTATGCATTGTTTGATAATTATTTTATATCTTGCCATATTAAATTGTTTATATCTTAACCGTCATTTATTTCATCTACTATTATCATATTTTAGAATGTCAATATATTTTATAATACGTTTGATTAATAAAAATACGAGATTTTTAGTAAACATATATTAATGAAGGTAAAAATTATTAATACTTTTAGAGAAGGTAGGAGAAAAACGTCTCTTTTTCCTCGCATTTTTTTAGATTTTACTCAACCTAATGCTTATATAATTACATATACTTCTCAATGTTAATAATTTTTATGCTGGACTGATTTCTGTGCCGCATTACTTAGAAATGGAAATGAATATTATGTAATCAAGTTTTTAAAGACAATAATAGCGTAGAAATCCAAACAATAGTAAGCTACAAAATGACATCAGTATGTAAATATTATCCAATTCAAAATATTTACAAATTAAGAAGCTTTTTTGCCCTTATAGAGAAATATACAAAAAGAAAAATACAAGAATCAAGTATATGTATGGAATAGAAAGTATGAACTCGAAGAACTTCTAAAATGATATATAATATTTTATGTATATTTCTTCTTGCTAATTCCTATTTGAATATTTGTGATCAATACAAACCTTGTTACCACTAAAATGCATGTCATTCTAGCAGACAGGATTGTGCATTCTTATTATTACTCTGCAGCTTCGACAAAATCGAATCTCAAAGGCATAAATGTGATTGTTTGTTTTATTCAGAATGGTGTAAGTCGACTGGACAGGTAGTCAGACAGCCAATCTTACAATACTCGTAAAAGCTTGCGGAGCAAGAGACACCACACGTCGATTATGAGCATCACGTCATGTGCCAATAAAGTCAAGTGTCGAATTTACTCCTTGCCTTGGCGGATGCTTTCATACTCAAGAATTCTGAAACCCTGACGTGTTTATTTTACTATTTTAGCCTGACTCAGCGAAATAATAATACATTTTCACTCGAAATCGTCATATTTCTACCTGCATCTTACAACACGAAAGCACATAAATCTTTTTTTTTCCATTTCCACTCCAAAAGTGGAGCATATAACTTTCACCAGTGTAAAGACGGCCACTCCAGTAATGGGATATATATGGATCTTCGGATTGCCTGGACTTTTGGTAAATCAAACTATGCACGACTAAATGCCCAATCGATCGAGAAATTGACTGGAATCCAATTCTCATGAAAAAAAATTGTCAACAATTGACAATGCGCAAATCCGTATATAAAATTTATAGATAATACTCGTACTTATTTCTATCTAATTAAATACTAATCACAATTTATCTTCATGTCGAAAAGCTATTCTAATAATAAATTAAACAACGTTTATCCGCCTTTTAAAAATTGAGGTCATGTTAAGTTACATCCTTTAGGGTTCAGGAGTTCAAATACTCAGGAATGCAATTACATTTTATCACTTAATATTTATTTTTTTGGTTATTAGTAGCCAATAATGACAATTAAAATGAATAACAAAGCGGGAGGAAGAAATGTTTTTAGTAGCTTTTATGATAATCCGAAAACTTATTTTTTATTTACATATATACTAGTATTGATATAAACTGTTTTCAGCGTTTATTATAGCGCCTGTTGCTTCCTTACACTTTCACTAACTTTCATAAGTGACGTATTATTTTGTCATTATACTAATGTGGTATTAGATTACGAATATACGTAGTTTTCTTCTCTAAACAATGTATAGAAAATGTTTTTTAAAGTAGGTAAACTTTACCATTTATTGTCAGTATTACTCAGTTGTTCAAACAGAGCTTAATGTTTAGTACGAGTATGTTAAATCAATGAAAATATAAAAGCTTTCTGAAAGGATTTGTGAGGGTTGAAAAATGTTAGTGGTAATAACTGTATTTTAAACACGTGAAACTGTTTCTTGCTTATTTCTTATTAAATTTTAAATCATTTGGTCACATTTGTTTTTTTTAGCGATTTCGCAAAAATTCGAGAGGTATATTTTGATGTGAATAAGGGTTTTATGTCTTTTTTAATGGAGCTTTTATGTTACCCTTATGGGTGTTTTTTATGAAATATTCAATTTAAGTACTCTCGCTTTATTCGCACCTAAGTGCCGGCGTATTGTGGAGTTTTTCTTTATCAATTTAACTTAGTAAATTTTATATGATTTCCGTTTGAAGCGACATAATATTCTGGAGTTTTATCGAGCTCAATCAGTAATAAACTATAAAATTTTAAGAACAAAAAATATTATGTTATAAAACGAAATATTATTTTCTTGTGATAATTGAATTACTTTATGCGAAATGTAACAATATAAAAATTAAAATAATTTGTCATTCTGTTCAATGGGTTTATACGGCATTCGTATGTAAGTTTAAGTGAAAAGCTTTTCGTGTCATTTTGACAGTGATTGTCGACCATAGTGATTGGATTTCTATCTAAAGGTTTTTTTTTACTAAAATTGAATTACACTATTTGTTCTATTTTTTCACAAATAATAAATCGCCGAGCACACTAAAATACGTGTAATCTTTTCGACTGTCGATAATAAATTTACCATCCACTGTATCCACCAATATCAAGAAACGTCAGAGATAAGTGTACTAACAATAACAAAACATATAACAGAACTTATGCAGCTCGAAATTGCATATTTTTTACAATCAAAAATTTCAAAATAATTTCAAAGGCCTTCTTTTCATTAAGGTACAAATATCAGGCTTTAGTTTAAGCATGAATTATATGTACTCTATGATGATCTTTAAAAACTGTTCTCGGGGTATTCTTGGCGTTTATTTTGATGGACGCTACATCTACGTAAGGATACGGTATACTTACTTATCATAGTGGATGGTCTAGGGTAAAATTAATTCTAGTAATAATGTTATTTCATGTATGCTAGTAAATATATAATTAGGTACATCTATCAACTGTTTCCGAATTCAGGGTATGGAGTGAAAGTATTAACTACATCGTATGAAGAATATATCGCTGATTGATGACATTAAAATTTATGCATTTTGTAAGCTATGACTGAAACTGGTAGTAAATGTGCTAAATCCATTCACGATATAAGCCCTCGACCGTATGGATTAGAGATGAGATATCTCGTCACTTACTTCTTCCACTCTCGAACCCTAATAAAACACAGCGAGGACAATAAAGCCTGCTATGTGTGATTTCTCGCTTCCTGATTTATATTTCCACTTCCGAAATCTTTTCACAGCAGTCTCTTGCATTCGGCCGAGGGTGCAAATACACGTGAACAAACGAGACAGACTGTTCCATTTAGCTTCGTCGTTGAATATTTTCATCTATTTGACTCAAGCGCAAAAAGTAACTATTGGGAATGAAAGACGACTTTGCGATGTAACGAGTAACTTTCGCCGCCTGAGCTTAAAGCTATTTCAATTACAGTCTTAGCTTTATTTGAATCAGTTCAGTATTATTGGATCGATTTATTGCAAAGTGGAAATTATTTCTTGATTCACTGTCAAATATATAGCATTCGTTCAGAGGGAAGAAAAGGACATTTTTATTTCACGAAGTGAGTTTCTTCTTTATGTTTATTTTTACTTACTGACAATTTATTTTACTGTAATTTGTAAATCGATTATCGAATCTATTCTATCCTCCTTTTTATTGCTATGACAGGGTTCAAGTTGGTGAAAATCATTTCTATCATCTCACTCATAAATCTTATAATGTATATTGATCAGATTATTTTTTTAAATAATTTTACAAGGTTGGTAAAATTGTCACTTATTAAAAGTAAAGTACATTTTACATATATGCAGAAAACTTGACCGATTATAATTTTGTGTAAATAGTTCATATTATTAGGTTCAGTGCATATTTTGTTTTATTTATGACACTAACATTTTTTTAATCTATCAAATTTCAATATACATCTTGCTTTATTTCAATATCGATTTCTAATTTCAGGAAAAGCTATTTAATATGTAAGAAATTAAGCCTTTAACTTGAGAGAAGAAATTAAAATCCATGATTGTTTTCTATTTCTTATTCTGCAATTATACTTGTTTCTTTGTTAGATGCCAACATATTGAAATACTAACACAATGTTTTATGTAGTTTCCATACATTTTGTATATACAAATATTCCTGTGTTAACCCTAGAAATGGATTTTTGGCATTTAGATTTGTAAACTGTAGTATCATTATTGAAACGCTATGAATTCAAAATATTTACCATTGAATCCCATAAATGTATACAATATTATTAATATACGCACACGTGGCGAGAAAATCGTTTTGTTTCATCTTCTTTCGTCCACGGGGACTGCTCTTCACTCTTTTGCTATTAGCATGTAACTTTAGGGTTTTCCATTCTCACTTCCTTCGGTACCCCCCTTTTTCTTCTCTCCTTCTCCTTCAACATTCTCTGAATATGTAAAAGCTACAAGTATCAAGAGAACGTAATATGCTTGGAAAAGTATGTTTCCCTTTTAATTTAAGGCTCATTTGTATTCAGTGGCTTTTGCTTTATCTCGTAGAAATAAAATAAATTTCTGCTCTCCTTTTGCATTTGTTTTTATTAACATTTTTTTATCAAATACACAGCATTCTTTCGCGCGTCTTTTGTTCGGTTCTCCTCTTGTTTATGCCACTCTGTAAGCATTATTTTTTTAATTTTAATTTTACTTTATTAAATAGGTCACATTTCATGGTTATCAAGCAGCAATAAAATAAAACTTCACAACTAAAAGAGATCTCAAAAAGATTTATTTTGTTTCATAAAATGTGAATAGTACTTGATATTTAGTTAACATTTTTTACTAAAACCAAAATTACTTTCTCGAGTATTTTGAATTATAAATATTTTTAATGTCATGTTACAAAAAAAATATTTTTAATGTTACCCAATTTCCAAAAAATGCGTCAGTTTTTTTACGCGAAACTGGTCGATGTATTAACTTTTGCTTCGACCAGCATATGTTGAATCAGCGTAACATATTTTTTGTAAGAACATTTAGCGAAAGTTAGGACTATATAGATCTAAACAATTTAGAAATATCGACTCCTAGCATGAATATAAAAAAAACTCCACAGTATAAAAACTTATTCAAACAAATTGTTTCAAGTTTTAAACGTATATTCGTGCATCGCTGATTTAAAAAAATAATCTTATGCAACTGTGGGACTCAAATAACCAAAACCGGTACCAAAGCGCGTGCTTTCCTTTCTCCCGGGAGAACAGTGTATTATTCATTTATATATGTTTTAAGCCATGTTCGCTCCCAAAGTGGAGTATATGGATCTCCGCAGTGTGAAGACATCTTGAAAGATTATTTTTCACAACAACTGTTTGTCAGACAATTGCTGTCAGATAGTCCCGCATTTTTGAATTTTTTATTTATAATAAATCCGACAGATGGGGAATCGAGCACGCATTCCCCGGATTTATAGACGTGCACGCTACCAACTACGCTATCGGGGAGACATTTAACGACTATGCATATAAAATAATACATCTCAATAAAAGTGTGTAACTTATGTAAATATTATCATTAAGAATGTCGCTTATTAAGAACTTATTGAGAGTTACAATTAAGAACTACATTTATCGTAGATGCGACTGTGATTTCATTTCGCAAACGTGGCTATACTGTAAAAGTTCAGGCGTAGAGGGCGACAAAACTAATGTGCTTTGGTCTTCCCCCGAAGTGCGTTTTATCAAATTTCGAAAAATACTACATAATATATCAATACTACACATTATATTAATTGATTCCTATTTTTAAAATAAGATATTGATTATTTACATTTTACAATTATCAAAAATATCTGATAGCTTGAAATAGCCTAGCTAGTTATTTTTGTGATAATGTGAAAAATATAAAAATTAAAGAGAAAATAATGAAAATAGGTTATTAGTAAATTGAATAGTCACTAAAGCCCTTAAATGACACGTTATTATTAATCTGCGACGTTTTTCTCTCTGTTTCGACCACCCTAATAAGACATCAAGCTTACATATACGTCACGTCGATTTCCCCAATTAATTCTCTTGTCAGATGGCAATTCTCTTCAACTGCAATACACCGAGACACAAAAATATCTGCCACCTGTTAAGCATCGATATTCCCACCCCCAGTATTTTCTTGGCACGTGACAAAACTGCCGATCTCCACTTTTGCCGAAAATGCGCAAATTTACGAGCGTGCATTACTAATGTATTCATTGGCTAAATCCTGTCAAGAGTTCGCGTCGATAAGAACGCACTCTGCAATACATACTTGAGCGGCATTTTGCGGGTGAAGTTAACCAAAATGCTGAGTATGGCGATATTTATTCACAGAAATGGGGGATGCAGTACGTGAAAGAAATCAAAACCCCTCCAGATTGATATATTTTAGCCACAGCGAGTATTTCGTTAATTATATGTTGCCTAATGAAAGATTTATGAAACGTAATGCTTACATTGATATGTTTTATAACAAGGTTATTTAAGAAACAAATCAATAATCAATCGAGATAACCAAATTGACTTCAGACCATTGGACTTCCCAGTTCTTAACCGGTTACGGTGGTTTTGCCTCCAAGCTCTGTCAGCTTAGTCTTATAGAATCCCCTACTTGCTTATGTGGTGAAATGAAGGATGCCAATCACATTCTCCGGGAGTGTCCCCATATATCGGTTGAAAAGGAAGAGCTTCTCAAGTTGGTTCGACCATTTGTCGGACCGGTCGGCCATTGCGGCTTGGTTTCTACGAAGGATAATTTTCTAGCTTTTAAAAAAATTGCAAAATCTAGCCTTGTCGAAAAAGTCTCTTCTCTACGAAGCTAGAAATTGACAAGGTATAATTAGTTAGAACAGGAATCACGCACACTCTAGTGCACGCCAACCAAGGTCTTAGGAAGCTGCTCCTTTGACACTTCTGACACTTATGAAGAGCGCTGCACTTCGTTACGCCACGGTATACACCCGCATAACGTGTTTGGAGACGTGGCGGGTGGTGGAGGAGAAAGTGTTTCTGTGCCCAATACATGGATGAAGCATATCACCACTCTAAGTTGGATCTTATTTGCCTCATCCCTGACTATGACAGTATCCCTTTACTCAGCAATTGTCGTGCGTATCTTGCCGATTGTACCCGACAGTTTTTAAGGACATGATGCAATGTAAACAACTACTGAAATTTAATTTAATACGACAATTTAAAATCAACGTTATTTGACTCTTCAAAATATCAGATCTGAATATCTGCTAGTATAACGAACGAAGTGTCCAATTTTCATAAATAGAACAATAATATATTTTATTGATTCTTCCATTTCTGTTTTATGAAGGGAAAATAATATTTGTTCTATTTCGATAACAACATAATTCGTATTTATTTTGTAAATAATAAATGGAGTGAAAAAATATAAGTAAGAATTAGATCCCTTACTCTCATATTATTTCGTACACTCCTCGAACTCTCTCCTCTGCTTGTATTTTCTTTGATTCGTCTTGTATTTTCAATATCAATTTCTTCCTGACGGACCGTGTCATATTTTATTCCAAATAGTATATTACTTATTATATTTTTCTATAATTGAAAACCTTCGCCAATCATCACTTGGTTATTTTATTAGCTTGACGTCATACTGTATATAAGATAACCGCAAAAAAATCATGTTTTAGAGATTTTTTTGTTTGAACTTTTACACATTTTTTGTATCATACTTTGCATCTTTTGATATATAGCATATGATGATTTTTTTTTAACTTTAACAACCCTGCTTAGGCAAAAGGCATTAATCCACAGTTTTGAAAAATGCTTATATTTTTAGAATGGGAATCAAGCCGCAAATACTCATTTATTTTAAACGTGTATGTGTTTTCTGGTTCAATAACATTTACACCTACACTGTGAGTGAACATTTCATTTTGACAGGGACTACAACATTTTTTAGCGTAAAAATTCTGACATTCTGTCATTTAGTTAGCGTTCAGTTACTTTGTTAATTAAGAAAAAAGTGAACCAGTCGTCGGGAAATTCGCTTCTTCGAGCATTGGCTTTGCAAGATGTCCAATTAAAATATAAGAAACTAATAAAATATTCACTATCCACTACGGTTTAGAATATCGATATATTTATAAGACGAAAATGATGATTTATCTTGGCACGACTACACCATTCAATCTTGTGAATTCTTCGTATTCACATTTTCTAAATATTATACTAAATACATACGAGTATTGTGCTTAAATTACTAAAAAATACCTTATCTATATTTAATAAAAACGTATTTTATCGATTACATGGCTTTAGATATAAAATATTATAATTCTAAAACACTTTTATGATTAGGTACTTTATTATTATGGTGAACAACTACTGAGACTAGATTAAGAAACTGCATATAAGCTTTTACATAATAATAAAAGCACTATTGTGTGTTACAAATTTTCATTACCATTTCACTACAAATTGATACTTAGAAATAGCTCACTAAAAATATTATATTATAATAATTCCATAACAGTTTAAACCGAAAATATTAGTCTCCATTAACCGTCAAGCTTTTATAACGGGGTTACTATCTTTATATCTTCGATATCAAATTAACTTTAATTTTAGAAGTGGGTAAGTTATGTTGGTCAAGCAAGTACATGTTTGAATAAAGTTAAACAAAATCATATTTTAAATATCGTCGCCAATACTGCAGGAACGTGTCAGTCGATTTTTTGGTTGAAGTCACATTGTATAGTTTGATTTTTTGCAGCCTCTTATATCATTGGCACAATTTACAGTAACGCATAATTTTTACACCTTTCTAAACACATGTTTTAATGGAAATAACTATTAACCCAAAAAAAAAACTAAATGGCTAGCATTTTCTTATAGATTATATGTAGCAATCAATCTTCGTGAAAAACTTTTATGGTAGTGATCACATTGAAGAAATTCCCGTGGTTCTCGACAGAAACGAATTTAGTATTCGATACTTACAATATTGATCATAGATCCTGTATTAAAAAAACAGTTTTAATTAACATAGTCAAAATAAAACAACACATCGTTTACAAACACAAATGTCATAGGAAATAAATAAAACTGTATTGTCACTATTATTGGATCATATTTTTGTTGTTGTTAGATAATAGTATTTTAACATTGAAATAAAAATAAATTTGATGTTGTCATTTTCACTTATAGTAAAATTCATGTTGTATGGTAAACGGAGTGTTGTTTTGTCATTAGTAATATCAATGCTAAACGCGTATATTATATTTGATTCAGATTTCTCTCACCTGTCATAAACTGCTATGTTAAAAGGCGAGTGAAAGTGAGGGTAAATGGCGTTTCAAAGCTGGCTCGGCTTTAACCATACCCTCAGGGAGGGGCAAAGTTACTCTGCAATTTATTTAGAGATCTACCTGGAAAAGCAGTGAACTCCTCCCTCAAATAATTACTACTCAACAAGCTCTGCGGAGAACTTTCGGTCTCGTCGCGGTCGCTTAACTTTTTTATCTTTCAAATCGGATCTTCGGTATGGCCTGTCGGTAAAAAATTACACCTTTTGGTTTAATCTCTACAAAGTTTATAATTATTTTATTAAATTATTTTTGCTTTTACTTGCATCAAACATACAGCTGTACTATAATACTATGTCATCGACCCAAAATTTTGCAAATTCCATCACTTTAATTTCTACTTTTTTAGAATTAATTTTAAATGTAATAGTTCTGAATGTACGTGCGGATCTAGACATCCTGAATTATGATTGATAATTGATTGTCACCCTATTGGTCATTTGGCATCCATGTCCTACAATATTTTTATTTCCATTGTCTATTGACCATTAATTTACTCAAATATTCCTAGAATTAATTATATGTCTACTATTACTGTATACATAAATATTCTTCTTGGCATGATTTGCTCACGAAAATTGGTTGTCAACGATGGTTCAGTTGATTGGGCATGCAATCACATCGCACATTTTTTTACAAATCCTCATTGTGAGATTCAAATCCGCAACTTTTTATCGGCCACCGGAAACTAAATAATATTACTTTGGAGATTAAATTGCTACTGTCATCTCCAAGTATATTAATCCATTGTAGCATTCTACGCGAAAAAGCAATCGATAATTCCAAATTACTTTAAAGTATCTCGATTGATCGAGTTTCTTAATACAAATTCTGAATCACACAAATATTCATGATAATATTATTAATATTATAAATATAATATTTTATTATATTTTATATCGTATTAATATCTTATCAATTATTTTTATCCAGCCAAATTTTATGCGTTCAAAAAATAAATTCATCTTTATAAACATTTTTTACGGAAAACTGAATTGTACCATTCATATAAATTAAATATGTTAACATAAAATAGCCCATTTAACTATAAACTTACAGTCAGTTTCAATTTATGTCTATAACTCTTATACAACAACATTTTTTTCTTACATATATTATCGCACGTGTTTCTAACAATCATGTTACATCCTTTTACTTCATAAAATATATACTCAAATGGTCACTTAATAAAATAAAAGGCTTCTTGTAATATAATTAAATTATGACCTAACTCCTTATGCTTTTCAGCAAATGATAAATCTATTGTAGATATTACAATAAAAATTAATACAATTATTACTTCAGATGTAATCTCTCCCTTATACTAATTTGTATTTATTCCTTTTAAACCCAATTATTGATTATCGCTATTATGATATAACCAGTACCTTCAATACAGTTAGGCTTAAAATCTGTGAATCGAGATAGTCGGCCTTTGACAGAATAAATGAAATTGTCTTTGAGTTAGAAGAAGCTTAGAGAAAAGAGGCATGCTTTTCTCCGGTAAATTGTCATAATGATATTATGTTGCCAGATCATTAAAATCTCCTTCGTTGTATCTATGATGTTTATGAAGACTTCTCATTATTAAATATGGAAAACGTAATATCTTCTGCCTTTAAATAAAATTAAAACAACGGCCGTCGCCATGTCAATTATACGATGTCATAAAATACTCTTTTAGTCTCTGCTTGTTTTCCTCAATTCGTCTGATTAATTGATCATTATTGTTTATTCGTTATTCGTTTATTTTGACGTCTCCCTAAATTGAAACAAATTAAATTTATTCGAAATCAATTTAGATTGTATGGCGGGGATTTATAATGATTATACCCTTCATCCGAACCGCTGACAGCGGCTTTTGATAAATTAAAATAGTCAAAATCTCCTTAGTAGGTTTTGGGTCATATGACCCGACCTACTCGTTTTAATAATTCAGAGTTTATAATGGTTTACAGTTTTCCATTGAATTGCAAAATCGAGTTTCTAATCAAATATTCAATACGTCCTGCAAAACTCATTTACATTAACCTATTCTCCTAATCCAAGCACGAACAGAACTCAAATGAGAAATGGAATATTTAGATTAAGTTTTTTTTTAATATAGATCTAACAATTCATACTAAAATATCTACGCTAGACTTTTCTTACTAAGCATATTTATTTTCAAAAGCTTTTGTGAATTAATACATCGTAACAAAATTAAAATTAATATCGAATTGTTCCTTACGTGATGTTATCTATAAAATTTACTTAACGTTATTCATACCAAACAAATATATGTACATATTTTTTAGTTAGTTATTACATTATACGTAGATGCGTTAAGTTCGTCACGTGTGAAACGACATGTGTTATCGTCTTGGAACTTTGTTATTGTTGATTCGTTTACATGAATAATTCATTCATATCAACAATGAATATTCGACTTATCAAAACGTGGACTCACTTAAGTATCATTTCTGCCGTATACTGAAATATGTATACTGCCTATTATAATTAAGTGTTTCAACAAATTAATTTCCCTTCTTCCATTGTTCTCTTTATGATTGTATGGACATCGTACAACATCTTCAAATTCCTGTCTCTGTCCTCTTGGTATTCTCGAATATCAAAATTAACAGACTGAAAAATATACTAATTTCTAATATCCTTTTTATCCTATTCCCTTAATATTCTTTAATAATATTTACAAATCAAATACACAAACCATTTTTATTTTTTGTTAACAGCACGCGATAAGCATATTTAATTTATAATAAGCCTTCGTTCAGTATCGTTCGACTAACTTTCAACGGTCTAAAAGGTTTTTTTAATTGCATTCACTTGTTGAATTTTTCTTTTTCGATAAGGAAACCTACGGTGAAAGCTTTTTCATGTTACGAATTGCGCTCGTCTAGCCTTATGTGAAATACTTTCACCACCCTATTATTTCATAATAACAAGTGCCTATTTACATTGCGTATTATTCTTACAGATGAGATGACCGTCACAACCTTCATTAGCACTTTTTCTAAAGACTGTTTTCAACGTAAGTATTTTATAAATATAATTTATTACATCCATTAATACACTCTAATAATCGTCTGGGTTTGTTATTACGCATAATGATATTTTTATAGTTGAGCTCATAGTTTTAATAATGTTTTAACATCTAAAATAGCTATCGACACAATTAATTGGTCATAAGCGCCATAATTTAATTTAATTGTTCAACGTTTTAAAACTGTATTCTAGCAAGTAATCTCATCGTCATTATCAACATCCATCCAACAGATCCATTTCAGGATGAAGGTATTTCCCAGATTCCTTTACTAGGTATTATTCTGTTCTTTAACTACATGGTTTTCTAATTACAGCTCATAATTTTTCAATGATAATCAATTCGGAGAACTTTTCATCCAAACAACTGGCTCATTAGTGTATTATTTTAAACTTTTATCCGTTTACATTAATATTTGATTTTAGAGCTTTTTCGCTGTATCCTTCATCTCTATAAACACTTTTTCATTACATATTATGTTACTTGCTTTCCTTTACTTTACCTATAGAGTCTCTATACTTGTTACCGTGATATAACAAACGTGAGGTGTTCTTTAAAGTATCAGCAGCTTACTAAGACCTCGGTCGGTGTTAGTCTTGTTAATATCGAGCCTTGTCGAAAAAAGATCTCACTCCCAAGATGGTAATTTCTTTGTTTCTTCGCTTTTTTTATACCAAAATTTATAACATTTTTTTTTATTTGTATAAATCATATTTTTAAAGATGATTTTTTTTCTCTGTTATAAGTCGGATTTCATAATGATAATCGTTTTGGATCCAAAATACTTGTTTTAAAAACCATTCAATTATAATACACCATACTCAGATACAGAAATTTCATTGTATAAATTTATTGCCCATAATATCCAAAACCTATTGACATCACTGCGTTGCAATCCAACCGTTATCGTAATCCCTATGGCTGACTATGTGCCGCTATAATGAAGTTATTGAGCGCGAGATGGCAAGTGGACTACTCCACGCTGGTTCCCGCTCCCGTGGCTCTGCAAATAGAGTGGAAAGTATCCACAAGTGTGTGATAATTAGCTATCTCATCCTTTCCATTACTGCGTACGTGTCTCTGCCGCCCACCTGATGCCCCGGCGGTCGGTGGAGCACCACTATTTCACCCACCGTGAACTAACATTAAACTTATGTGCTTTTCAGCGTGATGACTAGGAATCGTGATACCGGTATTTTTGTGTCAAACTATCGGAGTTATTTCAAACATGATGAGCCTGAATATCTGAATATCTATAATATTATTGTTTCTTGCTTTGTAAAATAAAAACCCTTCTTTAAATATTAAATGTATGCAAGTTTTCCTAAACACATCTTAATACTGTGTATTGCCTGAAAATGATTTTTTTACTAAGCTTTGTAGCGTGCTGATTTGGTAGATTAACAATATTTCGTTTACGCCAATATTTAGATATATAATATTTGCGCTAACTAATGGAACTTTATGGTAGTCGATTATCATTTTAATATGTCAATTGATTCTAATATCGATCGTTAGAATAGCCATGTGGTGTCCGTACGCTTCATACAAAAAAAGTTCGATGAGGCCAAAATCTATATAATATCGAGGTTAATACAAATAAATTTATATGCTCATTTATTATTTGTATGACTTTATCTTAGTTCTATCACGATATTCTCCGGTGTGAACGCATATCGATCTATATTTAATCATTTATAACGTAAATAAATTTGAGCTTTTTTAGTTGTATTTCTGTGAGTTTTATTATTTTTTTCTTGGTCTATCTTAAGTACGCATACTAGTGTATTCATATTTTGATAATATATGTTTCGAAAAAAATCTATATAGCCATTTACGAAATTCATAATCAACACCTTTTTCAGCCCGTAGTATTCTTTTTTCTTAATTAAATAAACAAGCTCCCACAAGTTCACGAGCTTTTAACAGAGCTTTTTCATATATTTCATTTAAAGGGTAAAGTTATGTTTGACAATAAATTATACATATTACGCTGATCTTGTACTGCATCGGAAATATATTTAGTATAAACATAACATAATTTCTTTACCGGTAGCTGGAAATGTGTAACGATTCAAAAATCCCTGGTTACAATCTCTTGTTAGGTTTATTTTGTGTTCTCCTACTACCGCTCAGGTGTAGCTGAAGGGTTGCAATCCCTGAGGACTTATCGTGCCTTTCGCCGCGCCCTGTTCCCAACTAAAGAAACTCACGCGCGGTTTTTGCCACTTAACTTGTGTTTTGCGTTTTCACTAAAGCACACTCGCGTATTCCCAGTTAGATTTATTAATTAAGTTTATATACAAGGACGCAATGATTTTCATTACAGTATTAACTCTGTGGTTAATTTAAATTGAAAACTTTGATGTTTATTTTTTAGAATCTATGAATTTAATTAGTTTTTTCATTCGGGTATTGTTTAAATGTACGCATAAATAACAATATTATTTTTCTTGTATTCTATTCATGGCGTTTTACATTATTTTTTTCGTTTTTAGTATAATATAATACAATGCAAATTATAAGCGTTTCAAAACTTAATTAAAAACTAAGCTATCAATCTAACTAATGAAATTTATCACCCATATAAATATAAAACTTTATTTTTTATACCATGTTCGCTTCCAAATTTAAGACGTCTTGACAGCTGATTTTTCACGAAGATTGTTTGTCAGACAATTTTTCAACTCGATGGGCATCCGGTTTTTTGTGATTTTTAAAATTCGACAGATATGGAATCGAGCCCGCATTCCCCGGATTACTAGGTGCGCATGCTACCAACTACGCTACCGGGGAGACAATATAAAACATACAATTTCAATGAAATAGCTAGCTAATTGTTTTTTCTCTACTACAGAAATATTATACCTTGACTTATTACTAGAAAAGGTGTTGATGCTTTATAGATATTTTGTTTTGGTTTATTTGAGTAATATATTTACTTAATTTAATAATGTTTTATTAATGTATAAACTATTAAAAATATTTAATGAACCCGTTAGTATTATGGGAATATGTGCCTGTCATAGTATATAAATTATTATAACACAATGTGACAAAAGATTATAAGAACTCTTTTCATATTTTTGGAACAGTTCATTTTAATAATTCCAATACAGTAATAGACGCCGATATAAATGTTCAATAAGTATTCGGACATTTTTTATTGTCTTCATCCGCGAGGAGTTTTTGCCGTTGATGTTATTTGTCTTAGCTTTATTTTCTTTGCGAGATCTTTCAAAGTGATGCATTTCGCGAGGAACTTTCAGCGATCTCTATCGGAGTTATCCTGACTTCATTGGCCGACGTCGATATTGAAAACTTAAGACCGGGCAAACTTTCGGTGACTGGGGATTAATTTTTGAAAGTTTTACCTAATCCAATCACCCAGCCTCTTCCATGTGAAATCGGATACTTCCAAAAGTTTAACGATTGGATTTTTCAAATCTTTTTAGTTTTATATTATTAATCCTTAATGTTCTATCTGGATTTAGTCAATACTTTCTTTTTTACTCAACAAACTTTTATTTTAAATATGAATAAGAAAATACTTTTGTTGGCTATGACCATTTGTCAACATACGTAGGTAATCGAATTTACATTACGGCCTACTCAAATTTTGGGATTTATCGGTCTCAACGTTCTTATCAAAATCCATGTGCCTAATTGAATATTATAATATAACACTGATTTAAATTTTTATTTAGTAAAAATTTCAACGATTTTTTGCTAGCCATTGTCCCTTTCTCGTTCTACTTCTTCTTGTTCCATGCTCACTCCCTTAGTGGAGTATATGAATACCACGTGCCGCCTCCAATAATCTCTGTCGCCCGCCAGTATTCTTGCGTCCTC
>JAGVSQ010003717.1:0-20924 GCA_022683975.1 Rhyacophila evoluta
GCAATGGACTATTGGGGAACATTAGCTGATCGTTCAATAATGGAAGTTTCAATAGCTGTGCTCGATTGATCTTCAAAATTTCTTGATATGACAGTTTGTGTTACTCTGTATTAGTATGTAATTTTACATTAGTTTTAAAAAGTTTTGAACCAAATTATTTGTTGGAAATTATGAGTTAATTTTGCCCTAGCCATTAATTTTATTTGTATGTTTCAAAAATGCATATCAATGATAAGATATGTTCAACTAAAAGTGTAAATCTGCATATAGAATATTGTTTAACGTAAGTATTTTTAATATAATTACTCTTATGATAAAAACATTAATCTTATTAAAAACGTTACTCTTATGATTTCACGCTTATTAGAGATATTAAAATTTTTCTGTTACCTGTTAGTAAGTAGCACGAACTTGCTTAGATTTTTTTTTATTATTGATTTCTGTAAAAAATATAATATACTACTTTTTTCTTTGTACGCTAAATATGTCTTTATATATATTATATGTATTAAGAGTAGTAAACGTCTTCCCAATAGCGTATATGTCAATGCGGAATGAGGGTTCGATTCCCACATTTGTCGAATTTTTTAAAATCCGAAAATGCAGGACTCATTGGGTTGAAAAGTGATCTGACAACCAATTTAATTTAATTTAATATGTCTTTATATTGCGAAGATCCATATGATACACCTTCAGAATGAACATCTTCTCACTTTGTAGATCTCTATGATCCAATTTTTGAGCGAACATAATAAAAAAATGTACCATACGATGAAATGCTTTATTAAATATATTATATTAATTTAGTATCGACATTTACATTTTGAAGGTGGCCGAATAGCTATCTCACAATATTATCTCAACTAAAAACTTGGTTGTCATTATTTTCATGAATTTAACAATATACACATAATTGCATAACCCAACTATTATGTTGACAAAAAAACTCAGGTAAACCGCTAATTCTAATCGAATCTATATTATCAATAGCCATAGAAATTATCGCCAACCCCTGTGAATCTTTATTTATTAAGCCTAGGCCACAGACCCACCCCTCCCCGTCTATTAAAGTAGGTAAACTAATCAAAGGGTCGGTCGTCTGCACGAGTCCTGCACCACCCCGGCACCAGGGGCTGGAGACGATTCCTGAATGGAAAAACGAACAATCGAGGCGATTTGGTTGGTTCCGAATTACGAACTTGCCCCTTCATGCCTAGCTAAATGTCTGGCTGTTAAACAGAAACCGAACAAAGATTCTTATTTTCTCAGTGGTGTGACAACAAACAAAATTCATTCCTATTAGAAACTTTCCTCAGCGTACATATATCGGCATTCACCTAATTTAATTTTATCATATGAGGCTTACGGTTTCTATGACAAGACTTATAACAAAAACGCCACAGTCCATGTCAAAATCATTAAAGTGAGTCACTCATAAAGTACTATTCTAAGAAATATCAACGTTTGAACTTAATATAGGTATAACAATTATTATTTAATCTCACATATTCGTAAAAAAAGTATTTTTTACTAGAATGCTATCATCGAATTTAATTGATTTTTCGCGATATTATATATAAGAGAATAAAATATAATATAATATTAACTCTACATCACTGAAACTATAGTCATGAAGTGTCCTCTCCAAGTACTCCAAGACTCATACTCATTTGCAAAATATTTAATTTATGTATTTAATTATAACATATAAATATTATATGTAATAATAAAGAAGCATTACTAAATATGAATATCTATCATAAATAATTTCATGCTATATAATTGTGATGTAATAAATTATATATATTTTTATTCGTATTTTTAGAAATGATAGAAAAACTAAGCACAATTTGTTGTGTTATATATATACTTAAACGGAAAATATCCCCATGATTTATTTACGCAGACTTTAGCAGTGTATTGATAAAATTTTCACTATGCTTAATATTTTTTTTTACCATGTCCGCTCTTTTCATGCCATGTAGCATTTGCATGAAAACGTTTACTCCAAAAATAGAGTACATGTATCGATACTTGCAATAAAAACACATGCTACAGCAGTTTTTGTTACGATATTTTTGTTACCCCATTGAAAATACAGCACTATGACTTCAGATTAAAGGAAATCCTATTGTTATAATATTTGTACTACATTCTCAAAGCCATCAATGCACGCAAACCTCTTCACTATCAGATCTCACTATTAAAAAACTAATTCAATTCAAGGTAATGATTATATTTAGCAGTCACCAAAACCTACAACCATCGGCTTCAAGACCTATATCCTAACCTCTCAGCTATCATGATAGATAATATAAAAATTACTATGTATACAATTTAAATAGTTACACTATTGTATTATTGGTATGGTGTTATATAATTAAAGCTTTACAATGGCACGCCTTTTATATTACTCCAGTGGTTCCAATACTAATAGGGGTGATGCGAAAAGAATAAAGGATGGGACTTTTGGCTAATTTTCTTCATCGAATCTAGACAGTGACGTATCAGGTCTGTTGTATCGGCGGAGGTGTATTTATGGGCGAAATCTATTTTTTCCGCTCCACTGATGAAATAAGAAATTCCACCCTATATTAGAAGGCGGAATGCAGAGCATTTGTTGTTAACCGTCTGCGGTATTTGTCTACTTAATCTGATTCTTTATTATCTGGATTAACTTAATTAACTACGAGATAAGAGTAAAGAGTTTTGTTCGACAAAAAGGCACGACATTGCCAATGAAATATGTGTGGCATTATTTTTAGGCCCAAGAAAAGGTTTTTATATATCTATCTACTTACGGAAAATGTCACGTAACCTTAAAGAACTATGTATTATATTCGTATTACTTTTACAGCATTGAAGATTACATAACTACTTTACACTTAACTAGCGTGTTTTATACAGAATTAATTTGATCAACAAAAAATATATCATAAAATGGTTGAACAGGATTAAAACGTGCGGAAATTGTTATTAAGTATATCATTGCAAGAGCTGAATGTGTTATTGTTAGCTTTTAATTTATTTTCATACAAGTATTTTTTAGGCATTTACTTGTATTTTTTTAATATAACCATATCTTTTGTGAATATTTAATATATAACAGAAGATAAACTTTAATTTAAGTAAATTTTATCAAACATTTAGTGCTTATAAATGCCAATGCACTATATAGTTTTTCCACTAAAGCTTACATTGTCTGCGATATGATTTCTTAAATTTATTTAACGTAAAATGAATAAAATACTGGGTAAACTGGAATAATAACTTTAAATAAATTTATATACGTAAAAAGCTTATAAATTTTCAATTTCGCCAAAATATATAACCGAGTGGCAAATATGCCTGCTTTGGAGCCGGACGTTACGGCTTGATATGCCTAATGGGTTGCGAAATTTTTTGATAACTTATTGTCGTAAGCAGTAATTATTATAAGTATTTTCATTGCGGACATTCATAAATATAAATTCTTGAGTGATTATCTTAACACTCTGAGATTACTCAAGATCCATCTAATCCATCGTCGGAGAGGACTTGGTAGAAACATATAACATTAATAGCATTTTTCCATTATGAATTACTTTCATGGAATGACAATAGCATTAAAATTAAAATTTATGAAGTCTTTCATGAAATTGTCCAATAAGAAAAGCATTTATTTTTCTATGGCTGTGTTACCGTTGCCTTTTCCTGATTCTGCGGAAATGTTTTTTTGATTTATTTTTGGAAATTTCATAAAAGACATATCCGTGACAGCATTGCACGTGCTTCCTTGCAAAAAGGACAGCACCGGTGTCGTCGTCATCTGCTTCCATACAATACGTGTGTACGTTGTAAATAAACGTGAATTTCTACTGCTCTGTATTCTGAAGGAAAGGCAGCTTTCAACCCCACTGATACAGGGCAGTCTTCTAATACGTGTCAGATATTTCTTTTATTGTTACTTGTTTGCGAGAAGAAAATAGAATTCTATAATAGCATTTCGAATAAGCTCATTTTTCCGATAAACTTAATATACAGTGAACTTAATCAAAATTGAATTTATAGTTATGAATAGCTCTATTTCATTTTAGATAATATCAATAACATGTCAAACTTTCTAACGGTAAATTTATAATTATTTATGTTTTATTTAAACGCAGCTATATTGCTGTCCAATATGTGGCCATAGTCTTGCTCCAGATTATTTAACTATAACACTACATTTTATTCACACAATAAGATATCAGTCACCATATTTAACTAAATTTTGTGTTTGAAATGGCTTTCATTGCACAAATAAATAAATAAGTATTCATAAATTGATTTTCAAGCGCATCATATATTATAATTAATTGTACAGTTAAATTAATAAATAAATGTTATTATATAGTTATACACCAAGATAATTATTTACAGAGTAAAGATTTATACATGTTCTTGCATACCTATTTTAAAACTGTAAATTACGTGTTGTTTTTCTGTTGGTAAACGGTAAATACAATAAATTGTCTTAATATTTATATTGAGACATAAATATTTTTTTACTCACATCAATTTCATAATGTAATTTCATTAATACGTATGCATATCTAGGATAATAAAGAATTTAAGATGTAGTTCAAATACTGTAAGGGTTAACAAGACGCACGTGGTATATAGCATGTTCCATCCAACATCTAGGCATAAGTACGTACATTGCAAGAAAAACGATAGTCCTTTGCAGGAAATTGGCAGACGTGATTCGATCGATGCTAAAAACTAAAAGTGATTTCTCTGGTGTTATTTCTCAGGACTGCAGATGATCTTACTTAACTATCGGTGCAATCTCAGAGAGAGAAAAATCTTAATGACTTGAGGGGATTTGATAGTGTACTTAGAACAGAAACTTTTATTACGAACATCTGGAATTACAGGAGTTCTAGAAAATAAAACAACGTATTTTTCCGTATAAAACCATTAGTATACGTGCTAGAAATTCAGTAATAATAATTTTTAATTCAGATAATTTCACATACTTTCAAAGTATTTTTATTTATTACAAATAATATGTGTTATATAAATATATTAAAAGTCCTATGGTAAAATTTTCATATAAGCTTCGGAAGTAGACCATATGGATCTACGTAAAGATATCCGCTACGAAAGCTCTATATATATGGATTTTCGCAATGTGAAGTCATGTCATGATAGATTTTTTTTGAAGAAAAATGTTCGTCAAGAAATTGTTCAACCCGATTGTCCCGTAATTGAATCCATTTTTCCCGAATTCTAACGTGCGCACGCTTAACTCTACATTACCGGAGATAGTAATATTTACATTTTCATTGAATGTGAACATTACAGAGCTTTTTTTATAAAATATAACTACATTTACTTTGAGTATTTAAGTTTATATATAAGAAATAATTATTTTCTTTTAACGTATTAAATAAGAATGACGAACTGAAAAATAATGTAAATAAAACCACATGACAATTTTTTTTACAAATGTTCCTTTTTGTAAATCATATCTGTCATTGGATATAGACGACCGCTAAAGTTATTACTAACTAACCCAGCATTTTAATGATGTTTTTATTCGACGTTCTTATTAAAAGTTTTCACTTACATGGTGTTCACAACTTTGTTAAATGATAAGATGGTATTTTTAAATACATCAGTATTAAATTTAATACGTACACGTAGGAGATCTACAGTAAAATTTTCGTGGCATAACTATATTTATTTTACTCGAATTCTACTAGAAATACTATTTGGTTTGTAGGTCTAGTAAATTATCATGTTATACAACTCGTTAATGTAATATTGTATTTAATAGTTATATGTATGAGGATTGTTAATATTAATAATTCGCGCTTAGTCTCACTAAGTTCAAATTTATGTTTATAAAAGTTACAACTATTCAACTTCCTTTGAAACTGAACTGAAATATTTATAAAGCGTCATAACTCATATGGGGGGTACAAAATACGGCGCAGCAAATTCTATGCCTATTGCATAGTTAAACGATAAAGTAGAACACATTTCTACCGCAAGCTTGTGAACTATTTTCATATTAATAATTAAATTTGTTAAAGGTTTATGCGGAAAGTTCGACCTCAAACTGTTGGTCTGTATAAAACCACAAGGGTTTACCAAAATTGTTTCAAAAATATTCCATATCATAGCGATGAAATATTTTGTTGAGGGTAGATTTTTTTTTCACATGAATAAATGTGAAATTATTAACTTTGTATTAAGCATAACTCAAATAAAGTGTTTAAAAGTTTAGTTTTATATGATTAATATTGAAATAGTAAGTATGTTATGTGCAACCATGCCTTCCCAGATCCTGATTATCTACTGACCAACGGTGGATAGAGCATCAAGAGTGTCGGCAGTTTTAGATACCTAAAAGTACACATTACGAGAGATGACAAAATGAGCTCGCTTTTCAAATAAGAATAGTTGGAGCAACCTTCAATTTTATGCATTCTGTCAGTTTTGCTCTACGGTTGTAAAACGTGGCATTCAAGAAAGGCTCAAAGCAATCAAATTCTAAGTTTTGAAAATGGTTGCTAGGAACAGATTTTGCAGATACGGTGGTATTAATGTGTTCGAAACGAGGAAGTAAGAGAATGGACCATGGAGCCACTTAGCATTGATAAAATGAAGCTGCGACGCTGGACTTGACTTGGCCACATATTGGGGATGCCTCAAGGGAGTCTGAACCTGTCATACTTAATTTTTAAGATAACCGTTTGTCGGTGTCCCGAAAGCCTGCTAAATGTTATCTATATTGTGGATTCGGCGAGGTTACGGGATGCAGTTATGAAGGCGCAAGAATACTGGCCGGCGACCATGATTCTTGGAGGCGGAACGTGGTGTCCAAATGCTCCACTTAGGGAATATGGGAGAAATAAATATTAAGTAGATCTTCCCGGTAGCCAAGAGATCAGCGTACGTGTTTTGAATAAATATAATACAGGTTCGATTTCCACACCTGCTGGATTAAAAAAAATCACAAATGCAGTACTGATTTTTCTACCAATCCTTGTAAGAAATAATCTGTCAAGGCACTTCTTCATGTGAAAACATTCATATACTTCAGTCTCAGTGCAGACATGATAAATTTATATATGTATTTATGAAAATATAGTTAATACAGATTATATCTATTATAATGGAAATTTAAAAATAGTGCAGGACCTACCTATTGGGTCAAGAAATTGTCTAAAAACCATCATGAAAAACAACCTGTAATGTCTTCAACTTATAGAGATTCATATATTCCACTTTTGGAACGCATTTTAATTTGTAGTTATACATATATGTCATGGAGTAGTGCGTAGTTTGTATTTGTTTCATTCATTGCAAGTTCAAATCTAGTGGCTTAGAGTTTCTATATATTTGAATCGAGATATTTTTCAGGCTTATTAGAAATATATATTTTTATAATTTATCAATATAATTCTTTAAAGTAAATTTTATTTGCTTGTTTCATTTTCCCCATTCATTAGTGTGCATTTATTTTGAAATTCACTTCAAAAATATTTTTTTGATTATTATGATATAATATATATTTTTTTTGTTACCAAAATGTATAGTCTAATAGACATATGTCTTTTGCTTAGTTCTGAAATTTACTCAGTTTAGTTGTTTTGCAAACACAACCATCATCAATTTTACAATGTTACAATTTTTTAATACACATAAATAAAAATTAATTATAAATAAAATATGAGCAAACATAGACGTTAGTATAGGAAGATAAATTTGATAAAAATAATTTCTTACAAAAAAAACCCTTCTTGGTTGAAAAAAGTTATCATTAAAATGTCACGCTTGAGTTAATAACATAGTCGAAAGAGGGATACAAATGACCTCAGGCAAACTTAAAGAAGTACTGAGTTCATATTGATGTCAAATACCTATTTATTTGTAAAGATAATGGTACTCACGAATAATTGAAAAAACATTGGCAGCGAGTTTTAAAATTTCCTTTATAAATGAATTATTTATATTTTTAGATACGAGCATAATTTGACGTCATTTTCATACCATTTTACAAAAAAACTAGTAAGACTTTATGATGTAAAAATACATATTGTAACGTAAAAACTATATTAAATTGCAGATTTTTTAAAACTAAATGAGCAAGAACACTGGAATGTAGCCGTATTATACTTGTGACAGTAATTTTCATTCTAGCATATCAGCTGTTAAAGCAATTTTTTAAGATGTATATGGCATATCATAATTATTCAGTGAAATTATTTATTTAGTTTAAATACTTTATCTCATTACCATGCTTAGTTTTACGTAGCTTCTGTGGATATTTTATTTAAAAATATGTAAATTATGATATTTTTATTTACAACTAATTATGCATCTCAGTATCTGTATTGTGATATTTTGTGAAAATATATTTTTTAGAAATAGCAGTTTGCTGTTTTTTTTTCGGTTAAAATATTTTAAATGCAAAAAAAAGTTATAAATAAATAATATTAACTTGATAGTTAATTTTTAAAAATATAAATGATTAATATCTAAAACTTTCTTGGCCTAAGTTTTTTAAAACTCTCGAAGTATTTATAAATCTATTTTGTTGTAACATGAAGATGTAATGATTATGGTGTATTAAATCGATGTTACTTTACGTTTTATCGATTTAATGTTTTTGGAAGTTAGAGAAAAACAGTTTTAAGCAATTTCTTATTATATCACGATTGAATTCAATTCAATATTCATATATTTATTTACAATAAAAATATTTTTAAATATGGTAAAAAAGTAAACAACATAAAAAAATGAAATGACTATGAAATATCTTTTTAAGATTCAATAGTCGGCATGTTAGAATAAAGTATTTTATATTTGTATCGATAAAAGATTATATTAAAATTTTAAGTTTATTATAATCTTCATACATATTTGTAATATTTTATAAAGAGTGTGTATATATTAAAAGAGAAACTTCTTTGTTTCTTACACTACACTGTTTGATGTAAAGTTCATTGCTTGGTTTATTGAATGTGTACACACTGACATGAAAGTAACAAATCAGTCACATAGAAGTCAAAGAATCACGTAGAAAGTGAATCAACAAAACTATAAACTGCTCCTGTAGATGTACGCACACCGAACAAACTACGTACAACATGTAAACACAGTTTATTTTCAACTACACTCTACGGCGTAGACGCCCCCTTCTCCTGGTTCGTTTTTCTGTAACATATATACCAAGAAAATGGGAAGGGTAGTACGGATGCCGAACGTGTGTTGAAAGTATTACGAACTGAAAACAAGAAAACTCAATTTGCAAAGTTACCCGAGCCAAAAGAGACTCGCGCTACAATTTACGGTACTATATGCAATGCCCCATGTGAAGGTACTGTTTTCTTTTCTGATCTTAAACGTTTTTCAAGCGTTACTGTCCGGTTTGCATTGATCGTTGGTTTTCCTGTTCAAAGAATTTTCCGCTTGCAATGAAATGCTAGCAGTTTCGATTGAAAACGTTTCCCAATAAGCCCTGTAGTCAATGATGTAAAAAGAATAAATACTCAAAATGAATATTGTGTATACAAGTATACGTAGAAACCCTCCTTTCTGTAAAAATATATAATGTATTTGATCTCTGAAAGTTACCTCCAGACGACTTGCTGATTTATAGGAAACGCCAAAAAGCAGGGCTGGACAAACATTCGTACCGTAAGCAAATTTTCTCCAAACTACTCATTTTTATCTAGCTTATTCTGTATAATGATTATTTTATATTTCTAGTTTCAAATTATCATGGGATCTTTTTTTTAATTAAAGCAAGTGATATTTACTTTAAATAATATTTAGTACCTATTGAAGTTGTAATACAAGTAAAGATATTTTGTTTTTTTTATATAAAAATAAATACTTTTTTTAGTTGGTTTTTTCAATAGTTCATTGATCTACTTGTATTGGCAAATGAAAGGTTGATGTTCTCAAATAAAATAAAATAAAACCTGAAAAAAATTTAACATGATTAATCAATATTATTATGGCCATTAGAGATAAATTTAGGTGTAAAACTTTAGCTCGTAAATTTTCTAGTATTTCATATTAATATTTTCAGTGCAATATTATGTGAAGAGTTATAATCAATTTAGAGTTCAGCGTTCTCAATGCATATCGATTGCTCTCACAGTTAACAGTGTAGTAGAATGAATATTCTTCATTATACACATATATTATTTGAAAATAATATACTATAGTTATTTAAAATTAAGTCTTAGCACAAACAATTGCAGGAAAAAATATTTAATAAAATTATTAAACATTTAAAATATTCATATCAAATGTGATTCAATGTAGTGAAGATTTTTATTTTAAAACAATATCAAAATATATTTGCCTGAAAAGTATTAAATAAGATAAATATTGCAGCATACAATTGGATTACTATATGTTTATAGTAAAATACATTATATTTTAAATTTGTCAAAACAAAACTTATACACTACACTCTGAAAATGCCAAAAAGAATTAGAGACATTACAGATAATAATGCACTTAAAATTTGCAAATTTCATATAGTTTTGTGTTTGAAATCAATTTTCACCAAGTAACATAACATTAATTATATGTAAATACTCGTAAGCATATATCATGGAAGAATATATATGTTTAGGATAACAGTATGAAGTTTATTAATAATATTGCATGGCTTATATTATAAGTGATAATAATAATAATTGTAATTAGAAATAAACATATTTAGATAAATCAAAATCATTAAATAGATTCAGAAGTCAATAAGACAGGTTTTAATTTTCAAATAGTTCATAAGGTATAATTAAGTTATTTATAATCTATGTAATTCAATGTGAATTAGAATATTCTTGATTTGGATACATTTTGTGTCCAATATTCAAACTAACTCTGAATTCGTCCTGCAGTATATTTTTTCTAAGCATTAAAGAAAAAGCTACTTTTTCCCAAATTTAGTTAGTTAAGTGTCATTTGTATTCCGGATGTTGCGGTGAGTAAAGTAATATCACCTCTTGGTTCTAGATAACGCACAGTTGCTTATATGTAATTCAGGAAAGATGAGCTATATTGTTTGAAAATATTTTGAAATTTTAACAACTTCCTTTAATCCATAATTTCAATATTTATTTGCTTAATTTTAATAAAAATAATATAATATGCAGTTAATTTAATACCAAAAACCTTGAATAAATGAATTCACACGTTAACTAATTGTTACCCACGGGTGGTCGCAGTTTCAAGTTCCATAACTATTCATTATGTATTCAAAAGTAGTTTATTATTTTTTTCTATTAATATAACTATTATGTTGTATTTATAAAATTTTTTATTTAAAAGATAATTGATATAAGGGAGACAGGGAAATGCGGGAACCAAACGTTGAATAGTGATTAGTTTATATAAAAAAAGTTCAATATAAATATTAACATCAACAAAACTCATAACTTCTACAAATTTCAAGTCATTAAAAATAAAATTAAAAAAATATCAATCATTAAAAATGGTACTAAACATTGATGTTAAAAATGAACTACGCAAATAAAATCATAAATTTTTTGAAATATTACTCAAATATAGTTGTATATTATAAATTTTTGATGTATTATATGATATCAATATTATACACAATTTTATTCTTTAGTATAGAAATTTTCAAATCAATTTCATACTACATATTGTATATGCGCATACCGTTTATTTTATATAAATAATGTTAATTATTCTTTTTTGTCTAATAAATGACCAAAAAAATATATATTCTTTAAATTATTGGGGATTTTTATACTAAAATATAAAATAAAATTTTGCAATATTCAACTATGCAATGTCAATTTTTGAGAGATATATTTTGTTTGATAAACCAGTAGCTAAACGGTTAGGACACGCGCTTGTAAAACTGGAAAGATCGGGTTTATTTCTTACAGATCCTGTACGGCTAGATGCCTAATAGGTTGAACAATTGACTTACAACTAACTTTCGTGACAAAAAACTGCCAAGAAATGTCACTGTGGATATTCATATACTCTATTTTTAATTGTGTTGATTCATATTTAAACTCTGTCTTAAAATAGATAATGGACATTCAATATATTTAAAAACTTTTATAATAAGATGAAATATCTATACTATATATGCATGATTTTAAGTGTAATGTGTATGATAGTCATTATGTTAGTGCATTTAATATTATTATTCGAAAACTAATACTTTTATTTTGGTTATATATTAGAAAAATGTTTATTTATAACATTGCTCTACTTTTAATTATGAAAGTTAATATAAGATACCAGTTTGTGCTACTAAAATTTATCGTTAGTGATAGATCGTGGTGTAAATGGTAAAATATAAAATCGTTAGATTTGTCGCTCAACTTTTGGTGGAATGAAAACTTTTTTAAGACATTCACTCGTATGTGCGTTTAATTCTAAGACCGTCGTTCCGAGTCTGCCGACTTACACTGCTGACTTGCTCTAGGTGAAAATTCTTTTTCCCGGCCGCGCGTGTTATTTTATTACATGATAAACCGCCAAATAAACCTTTAGTGCGGGATGCACTTCATTTTATTACGCACGAGTACGGGTAAATCTTTTGTTTTTTTTCTTGGCTTTTTATTTTCGGTTTTGACTATAACAGACGTGCCCAGAAAACCAAGCAATGACATTTCACTCTATACAGAAGAAAGCTAAATTTGTCGTAAAAAATCTAAAAATAATATCGAAGTTGTTTTTTTTTAATACTCAATATAACTGTAAAAAAAACCAATAAGAAAACCAATAGCTTATTTGTGTTTTTTATCTCTTTTAAATAAGTCGTATAATATCTATTTAATATAAGTGCAGTTTTTGTCAAATTTGAACAAACTATGAGGTTTTATTCCAGTCTATATTTAAGATCACAATGAAATGTCTCAAAAAGTTTCCAACGGCAATAAAACCATATTAAAAGTGGATTTGAAAACTAAGAATAATGTATAACTATTGTTATAATTTCCTAAATATAAACAAAGAAAATATTTAATTTTCCGTAATCCACAAAATAAATAATTTCCTAGATTTTTATTTTTATTTAAAAATTACAAACAGAAAAAATTTATTTGCCAACACTTCGCTAAAGTGCACTAATGGTAGATAGAAACTACATGACTGAAATATGTTATGCTTACAATTTAAAATAGAAACATAACCTTTCAAGTTTCAAATACATGAAAAATTTTCAAGATGTATTATATTTATATATCAATTAGTATGTTACATCAAAAGATATTTTATCTAATGACTAAAATTTTTCGATTTGACAATACGTTTTTGACATATAAACTGTCTTAGAATAAGCAAAATATAAATTTAGTCCCAAAGCAATAATATAATGTTTCGTATTTCACATATATTTTCATTTCATTTATTGTTCTAAATTCACTAAGCAAAGCTTATTAACATGAAAAATAATGAGAGCTTGAATAAAAAAATATAGAGGTTTATTAAAATTAATGATCGGTGACGATGCGATGCGCAATTTATATTGAATGACTCAAAAAACCCATGAAAACCGAAGGAAATTAAGAAATCTAAACAACGGACGCTTTTTTTCCAAAAAAGTGGTCTTGTATTATATCTTTAATAATTAATAATATAAGATCAGGATCAACTGGAAAATGAAAAAGAATACGCTAACGTTTATTTTGACTTGTAACACTATCAAATAAGGATGAATACCTTTAGATATATGATCTTTTTTTAGAATATTTATTCAAAACGGATTAAGTTTTGTATACATATTTGGCACTATTTTTTATGGCATACACCTGATATTGGTATCATCATATAAGTATTAACCCATAACAAGAGCTTTTTATAGAAATCCACGTGACAGATACGTGGGAGGATATGATATTTTTTGTATAAACTTACTTATGTTGTGTATCGTAATATCTTGTTATGAATACGTGGTCTGGTCACGTATGAAAAATAAAGTTTTCCAAATACGTGATGAATAATGGATCTTGAATATACGGATTGTGTATGGGAGATGAAAATTTGTGTATAAAAATAGATCCCAAATAAAAGAAATGTAATTGTTTTAAATTACTTACTATTTTATTTTATTTTATTTTAAAAACAATCTAGTATTCAAATGAAATACTATATTATTCTGGGTTTATTTGCGTTTATCGACAAAAATACCATTGGTATTCATTTTTTAGTTGTATATACTCGTACATACAGATTTTTTCAATTAATTCTGGATTTTTTGAATATATTCAGATAATCGATTAAAATACCTTATTTATGTATACGTAAATGGAGAAACATCAATAGGTTTTAGTTCCATTATAAAATAATAGGTTATCAAAGTCCTAAATATTATTTTATTATATCAAATAATTACAAGGATAATAATATTAAATGTAATTGGTAATAGTGGCATAGTTGGTAGCGTGCGAGCCTAGTAATCCGAAAATGCGGGTTTTGATTTCTGATCGGTCAGATTTTAAAAATCTTAAAATAGAGAACTGGATGCTTATTTATTAGAAACGATTCTCGCTAAAAATAGTCTGTCAAGACATTTTTACATTGCGAAGATCCATATACTCCTTTTTCGGGGTGGCTATCTTTGCACTATGCAGATCCACATGCTTCACATTGAGAACGATCATGGTATTTATAATATATACATATATATATGATTTTTGAACCAATATAGCTCAAAAAAATATAGTTTCACGTATATCACCAAATTGTAATGTTTTTCGATTTGTTTCTTGCCCCTTTTTTTCTCGTTCTTCGTTTGATGTCGCATATGCAGGGCGTGCGGCGAGCCTCCGTTGGTTCGGGTAATTTAGTACGGCGTGCAACTTTTCCTCCCAACCCCCGTCCGGAAAACTTTCGACGGGGTGGAAAACTTTTTACTATAATGTTCGGGGATGTCGTATAAACACGACGCAGCTTACGGGCGTATTTGGATGGACGATGTGCGTAGTTAGAAAGGACGGGAAAAGTATTTTTTCTAACACGAAAGTGTATATAATGTACGTAGCAGACACCTTATAGTTTTTAAGTGTTCACATTAGACCTGTTATAAGTATGTTGTAGATCTCAAAACAGCAATACCTTCTACTTGAATAATTACAATAGATTAAAGTACATTAATTCTCCAACAACGTTTAATTAAATATACAATTAAAAGCTCAAAATTACTTGAGTTATTTATGTATTTGTCTTTTATCATTGTCTTCCCGGTAGGTAGCGTAGTTGGTAGCGTGTGCGTCTAGCAATCCGAGGACTGTGGGTTTGATTCCTCATCTGTCGGATTCAAAAATTGGATAAAAATACAAAAAATATTAGACTGGATGGCCATTGGGTTAAGTCTTTGTCTGACAAACAAATCTCGTAAAAAATAATCTGTTAAGACGTTTTCACACTACGGAGATCCAAATACTCTTTTTTCAGGATCGGTATCTTCACACTGTGTAGATATATATGTTCCACGTTGGGAGCGAACATGTTATAAAAAATAAATCATGTAAAATACTTACGCAAGCAAATATGTAAATTATCCTAAAAAAATCTTTAATCATATTTTTTTGCTGTCATTGTTTACATATATTATACATTACTATCTACTCGAGTGTGTTTTCAAATTTACAGTTTTCCTGTATTAAAATTAGTGTATCTTGAATATGGTTTTGAAAATGTTGTAATAAATAATTGAAATCGCTTAATTAATTGATACGCATAATTATTCAGTGTTACTATTTTTAAAATGCTGAAAAAATCAACTGCCTGAATAATAATTTATTTTTTACTGCTAGAAAATGAAATAAAAGGGTATTTTATTAAAGTATATATGAGAGGTAGTACAAAATAATAATTTTTTGAGCCAATAAATGTATGATTAAAGTGTGTTTTTTTCTAGATGATAATTTTTATTTGGCATTGCTTATCAAGACCAGAAATTTATTAGAATGTGGTTATATAATATTATTGAAAAATAGTGTTGATATAATGATGATTAAATAGTATTTTTATTAGATATTAATGAAATAATGTTGATAGTGATCATAAATCTAATATGGAATTCTATAATGTTTACTATAAAATTATATGATTGGAATCTGTCAATAGAGTTCACTATGTACACAACCACACGAGCGAAAATCTGTCAACCGTCTGCTACTTTAGCCTCTGATAAATTACTTTTTTCCACTTGCCTCAAAGTTGAACGTCTTTTTATACATGTATACAGATTGTCAGTATCCATCAGGGGTATCTAACTTGGTCAAACCGGACTACCACTTCTATAATAACAAAATAAATCTATGGACCAAAATATATTTACTTTTGATTTAGTAATTAAGATACACGTATTTTGTTTTCAAAGTAATGTATTTATTTGTTTTATGTCAATACCCATTGACTAGATGAAATTATGACTAAATAATATTTGATATATTCCGATATTCACTTACAATATAATATTTTCTTGCTATAATAAAAGTTTATGTTTAAAATAATTTTTACAGTATGAAGTTAATTAAATAAAGGTGACTAATAATGAAATATACATTTGTTCCAGATTTAAGTTCTCTGAATAACAAATTTTCCCGTTTTAAGCTTAAAAATACGGATCTACGAGTATTATGATTTGAGGGATTAAAAATTGATATGCTTTGGAGTAGATTGTGTGAAATATAAGCAAAAAAATTGTTTGACAATTAGCAAACCGATGAAATAACCATGACGGAGTAAACATTATTAAATATAAAAAAAACACTGTTAAAATAATAAAAACGTCAGTTTTGAAATAAAATATTTTTTTTAAAATCGATAAAATATTTATATTTAAAATATTATACATTATAAATAAATCAATGACATTAAATAGATAAGAGAAATTTATGAATTCTGTCTCTCTCTGCATATGCGCTACATATGCGGAACATATGGCTACCAAATGACGCCTTCAGGATTCTCTGTCATCTGCCAGTCGCCTCGTATTCTTCCAGGTATCCCTTAATTCTACTGATGACATTTTGTGGATAGTACCTATTGGTTTTCCATGTTATTGGAGTCCCACTGATTGGGATAAGAGACAAGCGAAATCTAGACTTTGTACTACGGATGCCTCCAGAGAGCCTGGTCCTGCTTATGAAATATATTTTTATCTTAAATATAAAATAGAAAATATGTACATGTGTGTGACTGCTTATCACAAGAACTCTTCTCAGACATTAGCAACGATAAATTACATCTGTCATTTTAATCGTCACAAGCCAACTTAAACTTTTACATTGATGATCAAAAAGATTTTTTTATACAGCCAAATATTGAGGCTAATTTGTAATAATGAGATAAATATAATTTTATGTATTGAATTTTAATGGTTTCCAGCAAAGCTTGATAGTGAATTTAGTAATAAATAAAGAAAATATTCATACTGATATTATACAAAGATTGACTTTTAACAAAATGAAAGTTTTGATTAAGTTGAATTTTCAAATAAAATCTTTATTCTTATGAGTTAAAAAGGAAAGTGTTATTTTTCAACGATTAGAATTGTACATTTTTAGATGGTTGACATACTTATTTACTTTTACAGTAAAACATAACTGAACAATCGACCGGTTGAATATCCATTGTGAACTCATATTACAATCTTTGCTTTAGATGTAGTGGGATCTCGTCTTTCACAACTCGCCCTACGCACCGTGAATAACTGATTTTTTATGATGGAAGCATAGCAAAACTTGCTTGGACGGAAGTGTAACTTTTTAATATTAAATTTCCGAGATGAAAAATACTCCGAGTGAATTAAGGGATCGCTTCATGTTGACTTTTGAATGCGAAGGACGATAAAACTTTCAGGTTGTTAAATTTATTTACGACGCCGTTTCTCCCGGCAATCAGTTTGTTCGCGAATTTATTTTTTTCACTAAAAAAGCAATAAAAGTTTCCTGAACTGCTGAAGAAAGTTAATTTAATAATTATTATTAATGTATCCTGCAGTCATTGTACTTTTTTTTACATTTTTTACGCTACATTTAACGCATAAATAAAAATATCCAAAAATAGTTCAACAAATAAAATTTACATCGTTTTTATCCATAAATACATGCATAATTAAGAAAATATATTTCAAAACAATTTTCATTGCTTTAAACACGTCCTGCTTTGTTAAACTTTATTCCAACATACAAAAAAAGCTTTTATCGAGTTGTTGCTATGCAATTTTATTTTTTTTACTATGTAATTCAAAAGATGTATTGTCACATTAAGACCTCCATTGATATTTATCTAAACACAATTTTTTATTGAAAATAACAAAGCAAAGCTGCGAAAGATTTCGATGATAAGAAAATTAAAAGTACTATAAGTATAATATTTGTTCAATACTAAAATTTCTAATTATTAAGGCCAGGCTTTGTAGACAGCTAGTAAGTAAACAATAAGCTAATAAATAAGCGTATTTTTTCATTATTTTAAAAGCATAAATAAATCGTATTGAAGTTTTCGCGTTATCAAGATATGTAAATATGATATTTCGCGTAATATAAAACAATAAAAATGGTGTTGCAGTATACGAGTCTAGACAGGAAATTTAATAGTTTTTTCATACACATTCGCATTTGCAATGATGCCTTCCGTTTATGATACCAAGCGCAATAAAACCAATCTCAAGTGTTAATATCAGACTTCGGAACGTATTTTTAGTACTAAATGCAGCCAAATAATGTAACATTATGCCGAGTCCTATTATAGGATTCTACGCTTTAAAAGCTCATAAACCATCATGTGCAGTTAAAATGTTATTAAAAGAAGATTATTTGTATAAAAGTCTTTTCACTAAATAACAAATTTCGGTAACATATTAAGTTTTTGCCAACATTAAAATCATTTAAGTGAAGAAATGAATTAAAATCTTATATTTTTTTTATAATAAGGAAAAATATAAGACTATCAAGAAAATTAAATGTGTTAAGAAAAAAATAGGTAATCAGTCATTAAAAAGAGTTTATTGTTTTTTTTAAACTTTCCTATACAACTCTAAAGTTTTTCATGCAAAAAAAAAGAAAAACTTTTTATTTACTGAAATATCAAGATGGGACTTGCACAGCAACACCGTTCTCGATGAGCGAATAGCAATGCAGACAGAACTGTAGAGATCGGTCAAGGCGATTGTTTTTTATTTATATTTTCTACGTAGTGCATCCGTGAAAATTAAAAGTGTTTGATCTTTCTTATCACGCATGATATTGAGATGTGGTTCTGAGCTCGGGGTCGACGGGCAGATTGAAAATATTGAAAGAAAAATTAAAAATGGTAAACCAAAAGCAGATTATAGAGCGATTTATTTCCGCATGCAAATGCAAAATTTTCCTTACAAAACACAAAAATAAAGCTTTTTTATTTACCGAGATATCGAGATGGGACATGCACAGCGAAGTCGCTCTCGTAATTTTTGAAAGATTATAATGTTTGTTTTGTAAAACTTCAATTTTACTTATATACTGTATTGCCTAACCTGTCTATAAAAAAATGTATGGCAAGCTTTGTCATTCTGTAATTAAATAAGATTTAATATTTTGCTTTTTTGATTTATGCAAGTCTACAAAATATATATTTTTCTTCTTTATTATATGTTCTTTGATACAATATGTTAAGCTTCAAATAAAAATGTTATCCTTCTCATCGACTTTGCCATAGCAAGTAGATGAATTTTGTGTTAAATATTCAAATTATAGTCATATTTCATTGAATTGGTACTTTTTCTGTACACTACCTGTCAAGACATACATTTTAAATATACGTATTTTGTTGTATGAGTTGCATTTTATCGTTGTTTTTCCAGCAAAAGTTACGTAAATAGAGTGATACACTTTTTGATTTTTTTTTAAAATAAATTGAATATTGTTTTAAAAATTGCATGTACGTAGGTCAAAATATTTTCAAAGTATAAAAATTATAAATAAATAAAAGACACATGCAAATAGAGATAAATATTTGATTTTTTTTATATGGAAATTTCATTTGTATGTCTATTTCAAGGATTATTTTAAATTGAATAACGGTAATATTTTAAATTTTCACAAGTGATTATAGTTGCGATTATTCATTATTGCTGCTACGACTATTGTATTATACTTTTAATTTTTAACATTGTCGATGAAAAAAATCTATATTTTTTTTTAAAAACCATGTTCGCTCCCAACGTGGAGCATATGGGTCTACACAATACGAAGATATCCACCCCAAAGGAGGAGTATATGGATCTCTACAATGTGAAGACGACTTGACAGATTATTTTTTCACGAGAATTGTTTGTCACACAATTACTCGACCCAATGGGCAACCAGTCCTTCATTGTCGGATTGTATAAATCCGACAGATGAGGATTCAAACCCGCATTCCCCAGATTGCTAGGTGCGCACGCTACCAACTAGGCTACCGGAGAGACTGAAATATAATATATCGTAAACAGCCGAGTTATGGAATGAATTTTAAATATTAGGATAAATAAAATTATTTAAAATGAATAAAGAATGGTTTTCTATAAATCTCAGACAAGGCTATTGAAATTATAAAAAAACTTTTAGTTCATTTAAGAACTCATTTTACAATTATTAGAATAGAATATTACAAGAATTAATTTTAAAATACATGACATTTCCAAATTATCTGAATCATGCAATCCGAAATTTTGCCATTAAACTTCTTTACAAATACTTTCCTTAAGAAATAATTAAAAAGTTTTACAGGCCTATAGAAACTAAAATAAAAATATGTGAATATACACAGAATGATTACGTCATCGAATATTAATGATTTAATTATTTTGATGCCGTAAATAAATTATTTGTGAAAAATTATTTTTTATAAATCGGCCCTTAATTCGCCAAGGGCTTATGAATTTTTATTTTTCTTTGTTAATTGTTAAACTG
>JAGVSQ010003719.1:0-20917 GCA_022683975.1 Rhyacophila evoluta
TTTTACAACGCATTTCAAATTTTAATTAAGCACCTACGCAATATGAAATTTCGTTCAGAAAAACCTCCTTATTTGTCACATCACTCATACGCTTGATTCGCATCAAGTTAGATGGCGAATATAAAACGTATTATTTATTAAAGTTGATCATGCGAGTTGCGTACTATTTACGAGCGCATTCAGTGGGTCGTCTTCCCGATAACACAAAGGTTAGAGTGCGTGACTCGTATCCAGGAAATGCAGGCTCGATTCCCACATCTGCCTAATTTAAAAAAAAATCGAAAATGCAAGACTTGAATGCCCAGGGTTGAACAGTTATCTGACAACCAATTCTCACGAAAAATAATAAAATATCGATGGTATCCATATATACTTCATTTTCGGAGCGGACTTAATGTAAAAAAAGAACAAAAAACAGTGGATCTATTACGGGCCGCCAAATCTGCTATAGATTAGAGCTTTTCAAACTGGAACTGCCCCTTTGCGGTCTGTCGGACTTCTGTGAGGGCCGCAAAACTTTTACTCGCAGAATTCAACGCATTGAATGGTATATGGAATATCTGGCTTATTTTTTGCTCGTAGAAATCAACCTATTGAAATAGTATACGTAATTTCTCGATTTCTATATTTGGTTAACTATTTTTTTTTATATATACATATTGTAAAATAATCTATAATAATTTGTTTTTTGACAGCCGTGGATTATTTTTTATCTAATTTATAGAGCCTTGTTATGAAAAAGTTTGGGAACCACTGCTATTGACCATCATTCAATATACCCACATACTTCTATTTTAGGCGATTTCATGTTAATTAACACCACATACCACATTTATTTGTATTCGTCTAAAATTAATATTACATTGTTTCTAGGAGGGAATTTATATTTATTTATAGGAAAAATTCATTCATTACTTACATTAGCATAATAATATAGACACAGCTAATGGAAGTGGTTTTCGTCCATCATTGCTCTTTACCGCGTCGGGAATCGAGTATTTTCTATTGGGCCCGAAATAGCCCGTTTTACATTGAACTGTTTTTATCATAATGCTATTAATAATCGTAAAACGGCCACGTTTTCGGTCGCACTGTATTCAAAGAGCCACTTGATTTACATTATCACCGAAATAACTTCATATAAATCTATTTTGGTTCTCCACTACACACTGTTTTGAATATATAGATCATAATTTTTCGTGACATGCAATTAAAAATTTTCTTTGATCTATAATATTTTTTTCTCTTAAATTAACAACTTTATCTACCGATTGTCAGCATATTTATATATTTTAATGTAGTAAAAAAAATAAAGTGTTGTTTTCGAAAAAAAATCTTTCCTCTTGCGCACCAACGCGTATTGTACTAATAGATTTTCCGATCTATAGATATACTGCGTACCAAAAACCGCGTTATACGAGACTTCGATCAAATTGAACAAGTGTGGGGTTCCATTTTTTAAATTATTTTAAGTTTTTTGAAATTATATAAACAATTTTTATGCCATGGATTTGGCCTGCTTAGTGGCTTAAGTCCATTTTTGGAAATTTTACAGTAGAGTATAAAAACTGATTATTTTATTTATTTTTACGATTATTTTGATAGAAAAAAAACATATTTTAAACAATGTATTCGTAAAGTTGCATACGAATACTATACGTTTGATAGATTTGAATACAAAATAACACAATTATATATTTTGCAGTATCAAATTTTCTTGGTACCCTTTTTAGGTATATTTAAATAACTTCAAATTCTCAGATTAATACGGGACATGTATATGGCATGGTGCAACAAGATGTTATTATTAAGTAATTTTCGGCTAATAGTATAACTATCAAATTTGAACTTTAAGCCATCGACGTGCATATTTTCATCTAATTTGTATAATTTAACATATACAACATGAAATGAATGATATTATGCATTTAAATATATTTATAAAAGATTGTTCAAATTACAAACAAAACATAAACTGAAATGCAAAAAATTCATACATATTCAGATAAAATTAAATAAAATGCATGATGTACATATTTTTGTCAGTATGTATGTTAAGTTAACAGAGTGCGGGACTATGCTAAGGAAGACAGAAGGTTGAAAACTGACTGTAAAAATTTTCTAAATAAAAAAAATACAGCGTACAAAAAACAGGATCGCTTCATATCAAAACCGCACTATTTGAGTACCGCGTTATATAAAGTAGTTAACTCAATTTTAAGACCGCACATTATCAAAACAGTGCTGTCTACGTAATTTGTGTGTTATCTGTTTAGTAGTTGTAGTAGTTGTAGTTGATTTCGATTTTCTGGTATATACATCGAATATATTTGTTTAATAAACATTTTAAAACAACGTGAATTGTCTGTTTAAACCCTACCGAGAATTGCTATATTATCCGTAGTTATTATCTTATGTGTTACTCAGTCCCAATTTATGTCATCACAATAAAATATATACTGCTTGGCTGTCCAATTTTAAGACTTATTAGCTAATTATTGTTAGTTGACAATGTTTTTTTTTAAATTGTATACGCCTGAACGTGTTTTTTGATCGCCTTGAACATTTTAAGCTAAAACACTTACTATGTTTTGAAAGCTGAACTGACAAACATATTGTGCAGAACATTTCCACCGATCGGAATATTGATTGTTTAATCTGAAAACCAGCCAACTCCATCTGTGTCAAATTTTCAGGAGCAACAAACAACTTTGGTGAATATGTATGGAGTCAGCTGGCGTGTGCGGTGATTTTGCTTATTTTACATTTTTGTGAATTTTGCGCATTCTGTGTGTAAAAAATTAAAACTTAGTAAAATGGCCTCAACATCAATTTTTCGACCTTGGTTGGAGTTAACTGGTTTGCAGATTAAGCCATCAAAATGTTTGTTCACTTATACTTTGGATCAACTGGGAAATCCACCGTAATATTATTTTTGGTTTAATTCATTATTCTGACGACAGTTAATTTTTAGGCATGAATTAAAATAATTATTTGTCTAGTAAATATTTCCGGTTGAGCGCTGGCATTTCGTAAAAACTCGTACAAAGTTCATGGCAATCTATGAAACTCGTTCACAGTTTTCAATAGTCCAAGGTAAATTGTAAACTTTATTGATATCATACATTTTTATATCGTGTACATAAACATAATGCCAATCGTTAAAAATGTATTTCCGATGTTGTGATTATAGTTTTATTGAACATAAAACTGTCAATATACGAGTATATTATCATTAATTGGGTCTAACGGACGTGTAAATTTATTGTTATTAATATCTGCTGGCAAAATTACTTCGAAATTTGAATTAAGTCGAAACTATTTTAAAAAATTAACTTTCTGTATAAGTTGATTCCGCTAGTTTAAAATTTGAATTTCGAACATAAACAGCAAGAAAAAGAATTGCTTATCTACACACCGGAACATTAAATAACGACTATTTCGGAAGTTTACATATAATATTTCAAGCAATTGTTTGTTTATTTAACAATAAAAAAATTACTCATTTCATATACAGCTGACTGTACGTAATGTATGGAGAAGCTACATTATAATATTTTTTAAACATATCCGCTTAGAAAGTGGATCTACATTGTAAAGATGTCCACTCCGAGGGCTTAGTGTATGGATCTCCGAAATGTTAAGACATGTATTGACAGACTATTTTTCACGAGAACAGGTTGTCAGCCAATTGCTCAACCTTATGGGTATTTGCTGCTGACAACCAAGTGTCGTGAAAACATCTGCCAAGATAAGTCTCCATTGCGGAGATCTTTATATTCTACTTTCGGACTAGATATTTTAACAATTTGTAGATCCCATATGCTCCACTTTCGGAGCGGAAATATAAGGAAAAATCTCTTCATTATTAGGATAATTATATACGAAATTTTCCCGATGATTTTGATGCATTCCACTGCTATTGGCTGATTAACTTTGGTGGCCATTCTAAATGTATGAAGGTTTTATTTAATTAGGTAAGTAACTCCCATACTCATTGATTCTAAAAGGGAGAGTATTAACAATAACGTTGCATGCAATTATTATGATATCACGCTTTACATGTTTTCCATATTAGACTATGGCATTTCGTGCAGTTGTTAGCAAATAAACTTAATTACTGTAGGATATGTTGCAGTGAGTTTTCTTCACACTATTATGTAAATGTTTCAAACGCGGAAGCCTGAGCTATGAATCAACTCGCATTAAAAAAAATAAACGCGGCAAAAACATTTCACTAGGTCTGTGTTAAAATTTTAACACATATGTTTATGATTTAATTTTGACAAGAATTTAACAAAAATCTAGATTGGAAGTATAGTTTTGACACATATAATTAAAGTTATTCATGCAGTTCTGCAGTAAAGTTTTCGTGGTTCTGTCAATACAACTTTCCACATTACATAATATACAGGTGAAATCTCTTTGTAAGGAGATCCGTAGAACATATTTCTTAAAATTGAAATGTTTTGCCGAATATGGAGAACTTATCTTCAATTACATACTGTTCCCTTGGGTGAGTTTATTGGCCAACAATGCCGAAAAAATATTTTTTGATATTCGAACAGTCGTGATTCGCTTGAAGTAGAAGTGAGTTGAATTCAAATGTAATGTAATATGAGACTACATATTCCATTTTTAAACATTTATTATCGAGTATTCATTTGTATTGAAATAAATAAGTTCTAAATAATTGTTCAATTTAGAATAAATAATTCGAATCAAGGTATACGATTCCATTTTCAAATTTTGTGCGACAATATTTTGTACAGGTTGTCGTTCATTTGTAGCGAACACAGCAAGCGTGCTATAACTAGACAAACATTAGATAGGGATCGTAACTATCTGCTTGCGTTTGCTCCACATACAAATTGCACCCAATTGACAGAACGATATAATAATATAGGTGGTGTATAATGAACCGCCACCGTAGCGGGCGGCTTATCCGCGCGGTCTTATTACAGATGCAGTGCAGTAATGGCTTTGATTGTCCCGAAACGCCTATTCATTACGCCATAAATGGATTATGTCCATTCTCCGACTGTTACGTTGGACTTAATGCGTTATACTTTGATACGCTCGCTTGCAACATGCATACCGTTTTTCCTACATTTATTTTAGATCAGAAATGTAATTCCGTATAAACAAACACGAAAATAACGTACAATACCAAATTATATCTTGATTACAAACGAAAGAATTTGTTTGACGGCCAGGACTAGACATAGATTTAGAAGGATTAGGAGTTCCTGATTTCTTTAGAACAATACAGAATAATGCTGGAGAAGAAGTAACAAAAGAAAATATTAGAAGTAGATAAAAGTGATCCTGAATATCTCAAAATGACCAAAAGTGAAATAGAAGATAGCGAAGAAGAAGGAACAACCAGCCCAAAAACACATTTATAAGCGATAAGATTGCATCACGCGAATTTAATAAAATGACTATTCATCACCTCGTATTGTTCCATTTATTTTCTTAATAAAAAAAAAAATAGATTCGGAAAACCTACTTTTATGTAACGGACTTTCGGTTTTAACGGACACTGCCTCAACCGCATAAGTGCGGTATATCGAGGTTCTTCTGTACTCATATTCGAATAATTATTTTTCGCCAGGGTTTCTCCATTCGACAATCTATTGCAAACGATTTAATTATATGCGTCAGTGTCATTGTACAAGTACACTAACTCTCAGCTTGTATGGTCTTGTAATTATTAGTGGTTTTGTTGGTATGTATTATAGATATCATTATCTGTCAGAAAATGTAACAATAAAATCCGAGTCACAAATAACGATCCATATAAATATTTATAAAATTCATTTGTAATATCAATGCCAGTTAAAAAAATGACGATTGAATCCCTTGTTAATCAGAAATATTTCATAAAAACGAATATTATGTTTGCTCGTTACAAATGGGTTTTCATCAAGGCATTGAATTAATTGAATGTCTAACAATTATTCTTGTTGTTAGTTTGAAATAGGCATCTAGAATTTTTAAACGAAATACCCAATAATTGTCATAAAATACCAATTTATAAAACATATAGTACGCTTTTACTTTTCCGACAGAGTGTAGTGCACGTAACATCTATGCATGCGCTAGAAAAATGTACACGACTGCATCCATTTTCAGTGTCTCATCACAGTGGGCTACTTTTTACTATCGTCTTAATATATTTATAAATAGTGTTCACTCAGATAGTTTTTTATGAAATTTTCTTGTCAGCATGTAGCTCAATCCATTGGATATACTTTACCTCCATTTTTATACAGTCACGTGATTTTAATCTGCAACCTTCAGTCCCCAAACGCAAATAATCACCAACCCAGCCATCACTTAGCAATCTTAATATTAGCCGTATTATTCCGATACTTAAGATTACTTTACTATATGCACGGAATGTTTGAATAATTTGTTTATTTAACATACCAATATTTCTCTTATTATTTATTCTTTTAAAATTTTCAGATAATTTATTTTTCAAAAATGGAACGTAACGCTATTATAATAAAAGTACATACCGACATATTATTCGAATCTCCGCGTATAATATATGGCAATCAAATAAAATATTCTCAGCTGATTTTTAGTATCGATCGTCATTCTAAATTCAAATACTTTTATAGAATTAAGATTATTCTGTTTATGGAAAGCAACATATATTAAAATGTAAAGTGGTATTTAAATTTCGAACGTTCCAGTTTTCTACCGTTGCATGTTTCCAATAGGTATATTGTATATGATTGTAATATCACGATTCGCGACATATTCGTATGAACGTTATTGTTTGTCATTTTTCCATATTCGAAAGTGGAACAAAGCTGACTTTTTTACTTATTCGGTATGAAGAAAACGACTTTTACTTGATGTATTACGTGCTTATAAAATGGAAAATGGCGTTTTATCTGATGAGGTCATAATATTTCGCCGTAGCAATTAGCTATACACTGGTTAGATGCATTATATACATTTTTCTTTTAATTCAATACAGGCACTCTGCCACTAGCACTGAAAACATTTATACGTATTATTGTATATTAGTAAAAATATATCGATCACTTACTCATAATATAAGACGTGTGGGAATAATACATTTTAGACATGTAAAACATAAAAAAGTAGTTTTTCTTATTTGTCATATAAGTTTCAAATGCACTACACATAATCGCTACTCAACATTTTGATATTGTACTATCTAATATTTTGTTTGACGTCGATCATCTTTCCACGCAGAACGGCTCTAATATTTTTGTGTTTATAACAATTATTTATCAATAATTGCACATAAACTCAATTGGCTTAGGTACTACATACAAATAAACCATCGACTAAGCTTCTGCTAGTAAAAATATTACTTTTTTTTTCATTTTTCATTTCTCATGTCGAAGCGATTACAAATTACATTTATACATTATTGAGAATTGAGAAGCGAATTTGTATAAATGAATACTTCACGCGAGCTATTGGTGGCTCCCGAACAATATTTTGGTAGTCACTGGTCATAATTATATGAAATCATCACGCATTTCGTAATTTTTGACCTTAGATGTACATATACCGTATTTTTGTGTGGACGCACATTTTTATTAATTTATTTTAGCCGTTATTTTGCCTTGACAACTAATAGCTGAATGATTTCATCTACTTAAATCAAAATGTATAGTTATTGTACGATTATATTTAAATAATGTATTTATATATAGCTAACGCAATTGACAAATTTGTCTCTAATATAGGGTGCTACGGCGTAGAATGTGAATTCTAGAGTCTAGACTTCAATATCCACCAGGACCTACAAATTTGCAAGTAAAATGATTATACTATGTATAATTATTGCTCTACTGATATTATTGAGTAACAGTTAGATTAATACATTATGACATACGACACTAAATCAACAACACATATCTATCTACGAATCACGCCGAGGGAAATGTATGGTATTTCTTATAAATTTTGTTCGAATCGAATTTTCATTATATGACGTCATTACGCATATAAATATAGAAATATACAGTATCACAGAATGAACTGGTGTTTTAAATTTACCGCCATTTTTTCTTCACACATGTTTCATTATCTTTGAAGTGATTTTTCACAATCTCCAAGTGCTGTTCGGTTGTATATCTTTCAACAATATAACCTCAATTTTTACCAATGACAGCAAACAAAATTGTCTACTCTGGTTTTGCCACAAAAGTACGGCAATTTTAAATATCAGTTCATTTTTGGGCAGCAAACTCACTTCAGTGATTTTCATTTTTTTTTTATGAACATTTTTTTTGTTCTCTTTTTTTTATATAAATGAAATCTTCTGCAATCTTGATGCACTAACCACCATGCATCAAAATGAAATTAAATTGTGAAAGTTATTCTTTTTGCATTGATGTTAATTTAATCCGAAACATTATTAAATTAAGTCTTGGTTTTCGTAATTGGATATCCATCTCGTTACGATTTTGAATAAGTTTGCTGATTAGCAATAGTTATCATAAATAATTCACACGAAACATCTGTAAGTCAGTGGTGAAAACTGAGTCTATGATTACATTGAATTCGATTTAAAAAGTTGCTAGTGCTAAAACCCACTTTGTTAATTCATTTGACTAATATTCTGTTTTTTTTTTATTATTTTACAGATCGGTGGATAGATACAAAAGTGTGCTATGGAAGGATGTGAGGGTGGGAGATCTCGTCCATCTTTCCAACAACGAAGTAGTCCCCGCCGATATGGTGCTCCTCAGGTCTTCGGATCCAAGCGGACTCTGCTTCCTGGACACGTGCAATCTCGATGGAGAGTCGAATCTGAAACCGAGGCAGGTGGCCACTGGGTTTCAGGAGAAGGTAATAAAAATAATATATTCCCACACAAATAATAATTTCGCTCGATTTAAAACTATTTAAAATTTGTTCTCTCATACACATGGTTCATTTGTGGACGTATGTCCTGAAGACGTTGAATAGTAAAAATTTCAATTTTAAAAATTTGTACTGTAATGTTTTGTATATATTTAATATTTATTTTTGAAATAAAAAAAAATTGCCGTTTTTGTGGCTGATTGGTAAGCGAGACCGCGTTGGTGCTGTTCGCATGTTCTAAGTAAGATAAGAAATTTAAAAATTTGAAGGCGGATGCTCGATGGCTTGAGCGATTGGCTGATAACAGCGATATGCAATAATTGTGAAAAAATTCAGTTAAGAAAATCACTTCATGTGAAATTATTGTCTAAAAAAATTAAAATTAAAAAATAAACGTATGAAATGTGATATATCAGAAATATTCCACATTGATTAAAGGTTTTGAAAAAACCTCCACCTACATTTACTATACTACTCCGCTGAAGTAATGATTATGTTATTACTATATTACGTATAGATGTTATTTAAATAGCAATTGTTCAATATACTCGTACTTGCAAACGCCCATTACTCAGGGCCACAAATTGGAGTGGTGCGCTTATGCGTTATCAATATTAAATTTCCAATGCATACATGAAATGGTACCGTGCAATCTTTGACATATGTACAGTTAGTTGAATTGATTTCGAGGAAACTGCATGATAATAATTAATGAGACACGCACGCTTCGTTTTTTCCGTATGTGTCCCACTGCACTTGAAACATAACGTAGCCTGCATTATTTGCTACTGGTGGCTTGAACCAAGGAAGACATTTATATTTATAATAATATCGTTCGATATAGTCGTATACATACGTCGTAAATTCACGAATTGATTCTAACTAAACAATATCGACGCAAATTGATGGTTATTTTAAAAACTATAATCATTATAATGAACTCAAATCGACCTTTTCTTGACGATAAATTTATTTAATAATTCTTAACCCGTTCTCTGCTAATTGAAATATATGAAAATTATCGCGCTGAAATTAGATTATTTTCTAATTTATACATAACCAAAAATCATTGCTCAATCACGTTAAAAAAGAATGAACCACCAACTCCATACTTTAAATATGTTTACGATCGTGATTTATAATAATATTGATGTTTTATTTAATAGTGAGTACTATTCAGATTTATAATATCGGAACCTTTTATGAGTCGCGCAGATTTATAGCCTATTGGCCTCACACAATGCTATAAAATAGTTGCTATAACTCCGTAGATTTCTATCGTCATCAGACCCCTGAGTGGGCTTATTTTTTTTAACAATTTAACCCCTCTCCTACGTATGAATAAAACAATAAGCTGCATTGATTATTTAAAAGCATGGAACGCGTATAATAAATTGAATTAGCTAGTAATTTTATTTTTACGAGCCCCTTCCTTACATGTATAAATATAGACTTTGCATAGGTAAAAGACATTAATCCTCACATAACAATAATGCTGTGAATGAGGCTAAATTCCTCTTTCCTGCATGCAAATTTGTTAGGTCCTTCTCTTTTGTAAATTAGAAATTGGGTTTAGACAATGATCCGGCATAATTCCTTTTGGCAGAACATATATTTAGTTGTGTACATTGTGATTCTAAAAATAAAAACACTTTTCAAAACACTGAGGGTTAATGCCTTTTGCCTAAACAGTGTCGATATATTTATCTGAATATCAATGATATAAAACAATAATATTTCTTTTCAATTAAAACATGGTTGTAGTTGGTATAAAGATATACATGTTTAGAGGTTTAGTTGTTTATTAAACCATTGAGGGTATCCGGCTCTTTTCCCATTATTTTTTCGAAACCCACCAACCACAAAAGTTAGACAATCTCTGGTCTGAAAATATATACCGTGGCTTAAAAACGTAAAAATCTATTCATATTATCCGAGAGTTTCTTGCTAGAGCTTTCCTTCGTTCTCATGAGAGTGACTATGATTCATAATCTCAAAGATTTCGGAGGTGGTTTTCGAGCTTAAAACGTGTAAAAACAAGGTACTTTCTATAAAATAGTGTATTCAACATCGAACTTAATTTAGACTAACAACCACACCTGATGATATAGTCAATTTATTGAGATAGATCCGTGCTTTCTCACACTGAAATAGTGGTTCAAACACATGTAAAAATAAAAAGGAATATATTGCAATATCCAGTAATAATTAACATTTGAACCTCAACTCATTTATAATCAACATCAATTGAATTTTTTTTCAAAATTTGAATCGATCTTATTGAAAGCTGTTTGTATCGAAATAATAACTGTGTTTAAAAGTAGAGTGATTTTCATGATTTCTACATAGATACTTAACGTGTTAAGTATATAAATATTACCATACTATTACACAGTTAATCTATTTTAAAAGGTAAAATCTAGATCACATTGGAAAGGTTAAACATTTTATCATTCATCTCGCTCATGAGCCATGTCTATGACATTGTTAAAATGTCATGATATTACAGTAAGTTCAATATGTTGTACCAATTTCACTGGGCGATATAGACCATTACTAGAATAGCTCTAGACGCGAGCAAATATTAATAAAACATACAGTTTTATGAACTGCATTTGACGTCGGGCGTTATTAGCATAAACACTTTCGCATACTAGTTTTTGCGTTGTTTATGGTTCTCTCTGATATTGCATGCTAATACCAAACGTTGAGATTGCTTATTTGATTTTTTATTTCTTTTATTCCAGCCATGATTGTTTATTTATCTGCCTATATTCGGCGTGTGCTAAATGTTATTATTAATTTATTTTTAAAATCGTTTTACTTTAATATCCCTAGACTGTTTCAATAAACACACTTTGTAGGTCAACATCTGGATGCCTTGCTTAATCTTTCAAATGTAAACCATCTATTAGTTGATCTTATCAGCTGTTAAAAATATATCCTGTTTAGATTATATTTTAATTGAATTGCTATTTACTATTCGAACATTTCAATAAATATATTGCGGCATGATTATACATGGTATATAACTTTGTTATAATAGCTATATATTATTATTGTGCTATGTCACATAATGGTCCCAAGCCCGAAATAGCTGTCGACATGATTATATTTTTGTGGGTTGATTTTTAAAAAATATTTTCACATATGAGGTATTCCAACTTTTACGTCTATGATATATTATTATACAGTGTACTCTCGATTATTCAGTGTAATGCTTAGGAGGAGGGGCCCGGATAATTGAAAAACACAGATTATCCTAATTATAGATATAGATACTTTATCATTGCCGTACTATATCGTTGTACTTACCGGGAATGGTAAATTAGTGTTCAGAAAATCATAACTTCTCTCTTTATGTGTTTTTTACCACAAATTTCAATATTTGATTTTTGATTTTTGAATCATAAAGAATTTCTATAACAAAACTGAAGATAAATGTAATTTTATAATTACATAATGACAACACTGTATATTGAAAATGAGCCTCTTATTTTTTTCCAAACTCAAATCATTTTACGATGTCAGATATTATGCCCGTATAAAAAATCGATATAGAAGTTCGTTATTTCGTTTATTATTAGCTGTTGATGAATTAATTATGGGTTTTCTTGTAATTTATATTGAAAATATTATAATAATAACTAAGCTCATTTAAAATAAATAGAAGGAGAAATATATATTTAGAAAATTTAAGAGAGATAATAGAAATAGAATATCAGCAAAACAAATTAATCCGTAATTAAATTATCAATTAAATCGGCAGACCGTGTCATATTTTTAAAATAGTAAGTGTTTTATTTTGTTTCTCATTAAACGAAAAATACTATGTTACTTAATTCATTTTAGTCTTTCTTAGATTAATTTTGGAACGTCTTTCCAGTATTGTTTTTGTGATCCAAATCAGCAACGTTATCAGTTTTCTGAGAATATCTCGATGTCCACTATTATAACCGCCGTCAAGGTAAATGAATATCAAAACTGCCAATTTCCAAACTAAATGAACCGCGACGGCGAACGAATGAATGAACGTAGCATCTCATTATATAAAATTCATTTTCACTCTTATAGAAACTGTAATTGACAAACAAGATACATAGTGCACTTTAGTCTAGTGGTTTTTTAAACGTGAAACCATTTTTTTGATTGTATCAACTCTTCGAACTAAGACCGCTTTCATTATTTGAATTTAGAGACAATTTGATGTGTAATTGCCGTTATGTGAGGAGCAATTCTTTGTTCGTTACTTAAATTTTACATGAAATAATAATGTTATAAAATAATATCGGAAATAAACAATATAATTTCCTTGCTAATGAAGACAATTGATAGTTACAATTGTAATTAAGCACTCGGAAAGCATCCCCATTTGTCAATTGAAAGGGGAGCCACTCATGGCGTGTTGTGCAGTTATTTTATGAAAATTACAGCATCATACAATAGACCTTCAGGTCAGCTTTCTAGTTTTCGCACTGTAGAAATACACATTTTTCTGAACGCCTTTATGCAAGTCAATTCAAGTCTTGAATATCTATTTGATGCATTATCATAACTTTTTTTCATGACTATTCACGTTAATAATGTCGCGGTATATAGCTGAAAGGTTGTTAACGTATTACCAATACGGTGGCGAGTAAAGTAATTGATCGCGAATGACTTTCCATCTAACATATTGTTATGAAGTTAATTTTTCGTATTAAAAACGGTCGATGCAAACAAACTAGCATACAAATGGATTGATGGCAAGTATTTGCGGGGTTTTTAAATATTTTTCGTAATAATAATTCATTATTAGTTTCATACGTTTTTAAACTGGGTTTACTTTTACCAATTATAGAAAAGGTTAGGTTAGGTTAAGTTAGGTTAGTCAAAGGTTAGGTTAGGTTAGTCACACAGAAAAGACAATGCTCCAGATAAATCGTCATCTTTATATAAAAAAATTACATAATGTTATAATGCCAAGTTTTGATGATATTAGAAAACTCGTCTGTCAACTACGGAGAAACAAGGGCAGATGTAGTTGTGTGCAGATAGATATGATACGAGTGCTTTTGGTGTGTATTGTGGTATTAATGAATGTATGGGCGCGAGGATAAAGATACAACATGTTATTGACATCCATATTAATATATCATGACATGACTGACTATTTTTTCGTTTAAATTTACGTCACTTGTCTGCCAAATAAATGAGAATTGATCACTGTACAAGTATACTAATTGACTGATCAATAAGTGGCAGTTGGAAATAGATGAACGGCTTGAACTCGACAAGTATTCTGTTGTTGTTATTAGTTAGTGTACAGACAACGGAGGCAGTATATTAAAAAAAATAGTCGAAATAGGAAAGCTGTTTACATAACCTCCATACGTAGGTAATATTACTGAAAATATAATATAATCAGCGAGTAGGCAAAATTGCCTTCATAGCTTTGACAATATGACAATCAAAAAAATTAAATTTCCGTGCAATTAAAATTCAGTAAATTATTCAGCTTTCTACGTTGGCTGAAAGTTAGTGCGCTTCTGTGCTACAAATGGTGGGCTTAAATCCCGCAGTGGAGGACTTTTTAATTCGATGAAGGGTTGTATGTCCGATGATTTGAGCGAATATCTGTCGAGATTTGTCTTCGCGCTGTGGAAATCCATGGGCTCATTATTTGGAGCTGACATAGTTAAGAAAAATAAATAGTATACCTTCAAGTCAATGCTAGTTCAATGAATATGTTAATTACTATAATATTACTGTAATATAATTATTACCGTGAAATACCGAGAGTAGAATTTATAATTTTTTTTTTTTTTTTTTAATAAATTCGCATATTTCTGAGGCATAAAAATGAAAGTGTTTCTGAAACGATGGCTTTTATAATAATTGTAAAATAATTTAGTATGCAATCAAACAGCTGTCTCTTTTCATTACAGACTAGGAATATTTGCAGTATTAAATTGTGTAAATTATATTGGAATAATAAAACATATATAACCCAACAACACTTGTATTATACTATTCGCTCGAATACCAAGGAAATAATGCACTGTACATAATTAGCATAATGGAAAATCATAATGATGGTGTTATTATCTCAAAGCCACACACACACGCATAGTTCTTCGCAGACGATGCATATGCTAGTTTTTATCAATTGAAACACGTGTTTTTTTTTTAAATGGAATCGGAGCGCGCTCCTAGTCAGCCAGTATAATATATTGCTGATTATCCGTGGTAATATATCTTGTTAAAACAAAGTTATTGAGTTAAACATTCAAAATGCGTATACAAGTATAATACATTATAATATAATTTGAATAATTCGACAACACATAATACTGTGACACAGTGTACGTTATAACAGTTCAGATAAATATTCTTTTTTTAACAAATTAAGCCTCGGATAATCTGTGTTTTACTGTATTTACTATACAACCAATCTGACAGTCACCTGATATGTTGTTCTATCACTGTCATTGATTAATTAACGTATATTAAATTCACTTTACTGTGAATGTATAATATTAAAAGACGTTTTTTCTGTTACACTCTGTACTGAATTTGGAAATGCATTGGCCTTCCGTTTTGTAAAAAAAATAATAACACATAACCTTGGGTAATTGCACGGTAACATTGATTTGCAATAAAATAAACAACAAAAAAGTATGCGATTATCTCTCGAAGGTTTCGTGTATTTATTTTTTACCTTTGATAATAATGCAATGATAATATGATAGCAAACTTCGTTATTTTTTTAAGGTTATGCTCCTCATCGTATGTTGTGTTCTCCTGCTATTCTGTCATACCGGATTTTTGAGATCATGAGGGAACCATTACGTGTGGATAAAATGTCTGGATACCTAATATCCTAAATAACCAAAAAGATGGCAAGATTTGCTAAGTAAAAGAAGACAAAATTTTAAATTACTTTGAATTTATCGGTCTAGTGCAGGGGTCGGCAAACCGTGGCTCTTTGTGCATGCAGGTGCGCTCTTTTCAGATTTTTTGGGAGGAAGTGAAAAAAAATTTAGGTGCGAGTTCTAAAATAACGAGAGAACAGAATATTTTGGGAAGAAATTTACGTGCGTGACCTACAAGAAATCAGAATTTTCTCTCTCTCTCGAAATAACTCTAAAACGTTGTGTTGCACACATCCCTATATACCACTGGTGTAGTGTAACTCTTTTTTGAATCGCTTGTTTTTTTGCTCATAAAATTCAACTCATTAAATGTTAAATAAAATTTCTATTTTTATTACTCTTCTACTTCCAATTATGTTTGTGATTTTAAATTTCTTGTTTCCCGGGAACAAAAAATATCCGTAAATCTAACCCTCTAGTAACGGCGAGCGTTTTGTGTCTCTAAGTGCAATCGTTGTTTTAAATGTCGTGCATGATGAATAAGAAAGATAGTACGTTGAAAACAATACAATGTTTATTTTTTTTAAAAAAAACCTCTGATAGTCAAAATGTTTTTTCAACTTCTTTTTTATACAAATTCAATCTGACGTAAAATTTTGTCCACTCACTCGAAGGAATGGTCCTCCTAAAAGATTTATAGAAACCAACACAACCTAGTTTCCGCATGCAACGGATTACACACTTTGAACTGACAGTCGTGAGATAGTAATCCCAAATGGAACCCTGCGAAACACCATGGAAAGTCAGACGAATCACAAAAACGTGGTCATTTTTCGAACAAATTAATATCATTTTCGATTTCATAACGCATTACTCGTGACCGTAAATCAGTGTTACATGGACATCGCGTGTCTGTTTGCATTACACCAGCAAACGTTCGATAATCAATTCGAAATTACCGCAACCCAACTCTTATCATTTGTTCGGATGGATAATCTAAACAATGACGTCACGTGACTTGTGCAAACCGACATTTTAGTCGACTGGTTTAGACCTAGACTAGCAACATTCGTTTCTCATTGATGGATAAATAGATAAAAAATATCGCACCATTTTGAGACACATATAATTAATAGTAATTTTCAATTCGACTTCAGCTGATTCTTCAAATGATGTTTACATACTTCGTTTGACGTTGACTACATCACCCACTCCTGTTAACACTAGATACTATGCATGATTAGTATACGCCAACGGATTTCTCGGATAGATATTGTTTCCGCTTCAAAAGTGGAGCATATGGATGTAAACAGTCTGAAGATGTCATTTCCAGAAATAGAGCATATATTATAATCCCCGCAATGTGAAGACATGCCTTTATATAATAGATAATTAACAATCGAAAACGGCAACGTGGCCAAATCCACCTAAAGCTAATTATCTAAATAATTTATAATTAGACTTATTGTGTTTTAGCGCAGCAGCAACTCCTAATAGTACTGGATAATTTGCATGATAAATGCCAAAGAATGACTCAGATATGCACAGACGGAGTTGTTCTATAATGACGGCTGTGGAACCGCGATATGAATGGCGATAAGAAGTTGTAATAAAGTTTTCTTACAAAAAATATCAATTCATTAATGTTATGTGGTAGATATGGCACGCGAAGAAGAATAATAAAACTAAACAGCCATAGGCTCACCTAATCTAACCTAACCTACCCTCTAACAAACATAACCTATATGAAAGGAACGTTACAATGTTAAATTATGGTGGTCGATTTAAAATTAATATCACTTTCTTCTGGGCCCATTTGCCCAAGAACATTTTCTTGTCGCACTATTGACGTAATAACTAATAAAACAACTATTATAGGTGTTTTCTTCCATTGATTAGTGTAACGGTGCGTGTTATCTTGGTGGAAAATACGGTCGAACACTTCTACGATTCCGGAAATCTTTTTTGTTCCAAATGTACGTTTACAATCTTCGTGAATCATGTTTTCAATCGATTTGTCTATGGAAAATAAACACACACATATATATAGCAAACTTACAATACTTCGGCATTTAATATTTAACTTTTTTTGTATTATATACGTTAATTAAATGATATTGTAATACCTCTGTGTACGTATGATTATGGAATTGAAATCTGTCAACAGTGAAAAAACGCCTTTAAATTTAGCCTTCGACCAGGCGATAGTATTATTTTAATAATTAATAATTACGACATAAATTATCTCTGGCACTAACCAACTCACGCGAAACTAAATATTAACATTAAAACTGAATGAATAACACGTTGCATTTATTAATAGCACAGATATAATTTATGGATCGGTTAAAATAATTAATTCATTTGAGAAGCTGTGTTCGAAATTCATTGCTACGAAAAGATATTAGTTATGTTGTATTGGTGAGTCACACTGATAGAAATGTGAATGCGATATCCGAGATTGTCTCCTCTATTTATTCTCTTATATTTTAAGTGTATGCATGTCTTGAAGTGTCGTGACGATGACGTCCCTATATTGGTATATCTTGCTCTTGCATACTGATGGTAATTAGGTGTGGCGATTTTTTCTAACGAATGCATTCCTCATTAAGATTGTGTCATAATTTCGTGAGCTTAGTATTCGTAATTTAGGACAAGCAGGAGAATGTGTCGGAAAAGTGATATTCGTTAATTATATCATGCAACAACTACGCTATGTTTATCACATTAACAACCGTTGATATATCGATATAAGCAATTGACTACTGCGGGATAGTTTTACAACGTGCAAGGTCTTCCTTCGTCAGTCTAGTTAAACCATGTACACTTCAGATTATGCTAACCAAGAATATTTTTTGTTGTTTTACAGCAATCGTCATTCACAGCTGGCAAATTCGTAAGCGTCGTCGAAGTGGACGCTCCATCGACGAAAATCTACCGCTTCCACGGTGCCGTTGTCCATCCCAACGGACGGAGGGTCCCGTTATCGTCTGATAACCTGCTGCTCAGGGAGTGCAGAATCAAGAACACCGATTATGTAGAAGGCATCGTTGTATACTCAGGTAACGATCAATAAAATACATCATGCTTCCATTAAACACCTGATATAAATTACACATATTTTATGTTAGATACGGGTCAGTCGGAATTTTGAAACTTTGTGTTATTATTTCAAAATACAAGCTTTCCGTCGGAGTTGATGTTGCAAAAAAGTAATGGCTTATTAGATGTTATATTTTCATAGATTAGGTCTTATTATTTTGATTTCTTTGCTGGCCAGTGAAAGTTTTCAGAAGCAAATTTAACTAGCGCCGTTTTCCAAATGAGTGAATCCCATTCATAAATAAATTCATTGCTCTTTGCAACGCTGTATTATTTGGCTGTGGCAACATTTGTTTTTTACCGTCTCTCTATTGATACTTTTTTCGCGCCTATTTAAAATTATAATATTTTCATTTCCTCTTTTTTGCGCCATATTTTTTAATGAACTCTTTTGATATACGCTTTTTTGGGTAACTCCCTACTTCGTGGTTTTTGGAAATAAATCCAGTGACTTTACTATAGTTAGTCATTTTGAATAGTATCTTTTTAATACATACACCTAACTAAGGATTAATTCCAGAAAATTTTCGAATTCGATCGATTTTTTTTTTGAATTTCGAATATTTTACGGAAATTACTTCACAATAGAAAATTCGTGAATTCAGAATTTCGTTTTGCAATCCCTAATATATGCTTAGGGATAATTAATTAACGAATAATAATGATAATATTTTATCTTTCTCTTTTAATACATATCTACCTTCCATCTCCATTTCCATGAACGAATGTTGATAGTAGTAAGCGAGGGGAGTCCTTTAGGTAAAATAAAATTTACTCAGCGTATGCAGTTCTATATCAAAGAATTTTTCATCTAGCAGGGGAACCAATGTTCATTTTCGACAACAGTAAAATATAATTTGACTATCGAGATAAAAATACGAAATTTTAATTCGGATCAATTTTCTTTTAGGTCACGAGACAAAAGCCATGCTTAATAATGGTGGCCCGCGATATAAGCGGTCCCGTCTCGAGCGACAGATGAATACCGATGTGATCTGGTGCGTGCTAATGCTGCTGGTCATGTGCTGCGTGGGAGCCGTTGGCTGCACCCTCTGGCTGAATAAGTACGCCCCCGTCCTCCCTGGGGTGAAGCCCACCCACGGAATTGGAATGAATCACGGACCGACCAGACCATTGCCACCTTATATACCTTATGCTTGGGAGCCATCCTACGAGGGATTGCTTAGTTTTTGGACCTACATCATTATTCTGCAGGTGAGTTGTTTTGCTACGTTTGAAATTCAATTTAAATGTTAGTTGAAAATAGCTATTATGTTAAGTCTTTCGGTAGTAGTTGAGCAAATCATTCTTCAACTTCAAATGTCTCTAAATAAAACATTCACCAAACTGATGATATTCTTCGAGAAGTTTCTTATATTTGTCTTAATCCAGTGTGGTAATTTTCCAATTTGACATACTGGGATGACAGTTATTGACAATTCAATTTATGGGAATATTAATTTTAACTCTGTTGAATTATATCCACTAATAGAGCAGTGAATGACTATCAACATCCTCATAAAAAGCTGTCTATGTCAAAAAATATTGTCTCACCATAAATTTCCATATCGTATAATTTAATTATATTTTGCTTTTTTGATGCGTTTCAGGTAATGATACCCCTCTCTCTGTATGTGACCATAGAAATGACAAAGATAGTTCAAATTTATCACATACACAATAACGTGGACCTCTATGACCCAACCACAGACAAGAGAATAGAGTGTCGGGCTCTTAACATCACTGAAGAGCTCGGTCAGATCGAATACATCTTCAGCGACAAGACGGGAACTCTTACTGAAAACAAAATGGTGTTCAGACGGTGTGCTATTGGCGGAGTCGATTATAATCACAGTTCGCAGGAAAGGACGCACCCGATGGGTTCACCCGTCAGCACTACTGAACCTACCACTCCCATTGTTGCCAATGCTCAACTCAAAGAAGAGCTTTCGTCGAATAATTTCACCGATGGGACACAAGCTCAGCGAGTTAGAGAATTTCTTTTAGTTTTAGCTCTGTGCAATACAGTCGTTGTAAGCCGCACTCCTCATCATGATACTATGAACGCAAGTGGTATTGTTGAAACACCGAGTATA
>JAGVSQ010003720.1:0-20908 GCA_022683975.1 Rhyacophila evoluta
GCACTTAGTAAGGGTAAGGGTGCCTTGAAATCGTGTAGTGTAATAGGCCTTTAAGTAAGGTTTAAATCGATATCAAAAGATTAATTAGAAAATAAATTTCGGTAGAACTCGTCCGAGAAATAAGTGACACACCTATTTTATCAAGGACTGCGTGCATTTTGATAAAACTATTATTGCAAAAATAAATACTTATTTTTAGATACTTTCGTGCATCGTAAGGTGACGATCATATATGTATATGTACATATTATAGTTTTGTATGAAATTCGACTTACGACTGAGGTGTTGGAACGTATCTACGTCGCAAGTCGAGGGATACCCGTATATACATACCTACAAATAGTGTTATGCAGTAGATAATAATAAACTCATATTTTATGTAGGGGTTTTAGTTTATTTCAGAACAATGAAGCAAATATTTTGATCGAATTGTCCTCAAAATTCAATCCATTGATAATGTTCAAGTGAGACTGTTCAGGCTTGGTGTCCTAAATGTAGCAACGTTTTGTTTTAAATTAGATTTTTTAAAGTCTTTAAAAATGTTAATTTGATGTCTTCTTTTATTTTCAGTGTGAGAGATCTCCTATGAGCTCAGGTGCCGAAGAAAGCGGCGAAGATTCCGGCAGCGAACCGGAATCTCCAGGACAGAGACAACGCAGTCCGAGCCCTGATGCTGTCAATCTGCAAAGGTACAGTTGGAATCATTTTGACTAATCCAACATTATAAGGATCAGCTTAAAATATCGTCCGTACATTATAGTATCCATACGGTATATTTATAGTAGTCCATATTAATTTTTCACTTCCGGAAATATCATTTTCATTGAAGGTTTCTTTTATTATTTCGTCTTTTAGCAACATTGTGTATAATACATTATACTGCACACATAAGTTTTTTAATAACATGTATAATACAATGTTATAGGATATTTGTTTTTTTCTCTCTATATCCCTGATTCGATCATTTTTTTTTAAGAATAACATCGGTCCCCAGTGGGGATTCAAACTTTCTGAAGCCCTTAATATGTTTGTTAAATACAAAGTTCTATCACTGCCTTATTTGAATTGCCCAATCATTATAAATCTATACGTTATAAATAATATATTCTTCCGATTAATATTTTGATTTTTTTAACATTTGATTAAATATATTGTGTCTTATTTTCAGGGAATCAATTTCCGATAATAACGCGTTATTCCCGGGTCCCGGCGGACTACTGTACCCTCCTGGAGTGATCCTCAGCCTTGCTGCTGCAGCCCAGGCCCAAGAAGGTTGGGCAGCTTCTCATGGTACAAATTGAACGCACAAAAACACCATTTAATCTAACATTAAAAACACAACTGCTTTGCGAATTAATAAACATCCTATGTGATTTTTCAAGTAATTTTATTGAAAGAAGTTTTATTAAAACAACAAAAAAAAAAATACAACTTAATAATAAATTAAATAGAATCCGAGATTACATTATATGGGTTGTAATATACTACAAACAATTGAATAATAAATAATTACATTCAAAATATGATTTGTTTTATTAAACAATTGACGAAGTATTTATTGTTACAGTATAATTTAGCCAAAGATTTATAAAAAAGTATATTCAAAATCATGGCCCAACAATTTTTTAGAACTTAAACCATATTCCATTCCATAGACTTGTGATTGTGATTTCCATGTTATTTTTGCGGCAATATCAAGCTGTGTGTGTGTTTTAATGTAAGATTGAAAAACATGTGTTTTCCAATCATCTTTATAATTTTGCGTGTGATGTTTTTAATTAACAGTTTTTAAATCTTGTGAAATTTTTCACAAATAAAAAATGTACAAAATAACACATGATTTTTGGCGTTCATTTTTTACCTCTGGCTTATTTCGTTATAACAAATATATATAAAATACTTTAGTTTGTAAGTTGACATTGTTGTTTTTATTTTAATTGATTGTCTTTATAATTGTACAAAAAAATATAACTTAGTGAATGATATCATTGTTTAGAATAAAACTATTTTTAAATAATTAGTGTTGACCAGTCACTGTGGTCTTAGGTTATATTCTCACTTAGATGAAATATGTTATCCAAAACAGCTTGATTAAACACTGAGTATAAATATTGAGAAGTTAAATATAAAGTTATTTATGTTAATTAAATACTCATATTGTATCGATCATAATCGGCAGTGGAAAGGAAAATAGACGTAACCCACATTAAACAAATTTTACAGAAGGTACAAAAAATGTCTATTCAATGACTTTCGTCGAAATAAAAATAAAAATCACCAGAAATGATGTGGTTGAAGTCCTTTTTCCTGTTAGCGAATTTCACAGGCCCTCCATAATTCAAACCTAAGAGCAAAATTTGAATCTAATTCGTTATTTGCAGCTTACATCCTTTTGATAGAACATGTATTAAGTTGTGTACAATAGGATTAATCGAAAATAAGCTGTTTTGAAAAAACTGAGGGCTACGTTCTTTTTCTCTTTGACAGTCGATTGTAATTTAACAGATTTATAAAAATGATATTGATAGGTATTTCCATTGATATAATATTGTCAATATGTACTTATCAGATAAATTAAATAACATACATTTGCAAATAAAAAAATTATGATACAATGAACACAAGCAAACCAAGAGTTTTTATTGGTGTTATGTAACTAGTATTCTCTAGAATCACAGGTTTTAAAACTTGGGATCACAACTCGATTAATACTATTGTGGTTTTCGTTTTTGGCATGCTCCCTAGACAGAAAATGACGAGTTACCGATAGTCATGCAAATCTGTCAAATGTTAGTACAATATTGATTAATTGTAAATTTTCTCAGGAGTGGATGGCCAGCCGCAGTTTATCACGATTCCACTATCGATGGCCATGGCAGCTGCAGCTGCATCACAGAGCACGACCACAGGGCAACTCCCGTCACACCAATCAAATGGATTGCAGGATCTGTCAAGGCAATCCAGGAAGTGACAACTAGAATATCAAATAATTTCACAATACTAGATTCAACGAAAGAAAATTTACTAGCATACAATTATATTTCAAATTATTTACTTTTTATATAGGCCCTCCCTCACCGTAGAGGATGTTTTAAAAATATGTATTTGGGCTAACAAATAACTGATGTGTTATATAACAGGTCAATTCATTTTTAAATTGGTTTTTTTTTTGTAAAATTCAAAAGGAAAATACAAATAATTTCAGTTCTTTCTTCACAAAATTTTAGTAAATCATTTAAAGTATACCACTATTGAAACAACACATGTAGATTATTTTTCAAAATAAATTCAATTAATCTTTATCCATCGGCACAGAAATGTACTTCACCAATGTTACAGACTGATCCATAGTACCTCATTTATAGTGAGTAAAGTCACTTTGGAAACTCATAACACTAATTAATGATGAAATCATCAAATTCTTTCTTAAATAAAAAGTAACATCAAAGACAAATATTTTGTAATTTACAGCAATAGCAATGGCTCAAATTGGACTATTTTTAACACAACATCAGGAAACAACAATTTTACAAAATTTTGAAATACCTGTTATCTTAATAATCAACTTTCTCTCCATCTTTTTTTTTTAATTAATGTATGTCTTATTTTTTTCTACTATATTACATCTTAAATATTGATGTTTTTCTTTCCGAAAGCAATTTTTAAACTTCACATACAATGTATGAATTAACAATTTGATAACAAATTATTAATTACAGTAAGACAATGTACTATATAGGTTATATTATTTTAATACGGGACATGTATTGCAGAATGTATTACTGAATATGGAACATGTATTAATAAATATGGAACACGTGTTACCAAATATGGAACACATCAATTACTGAATAATACAATATTAGCAAGTAATCAAATAATGTAACATAATTTTATTTGAGTAATTAGGGCTATTTTTTTAGTTGTAAGAATTATGACAATATGTTTGTATACCTATTCAATATGACCATAACACAAAATACTCGATGTGAATTTAATAATAAATTGTAATTGCGTCTCAATGGTTTAAAACATCGTGATGCATTCTTTTCCAACTCTTTGTATCACATCCATGACGGGATGATGGCTATCCCTAATGATTTTCGAGTTAATTTCTAAAGCATTATTTTACAAGTGTTGTTAAAACAAAAACACTATCTGTAAATTTCAGATATTGACAAAATCTGATGTCATTCATCATTGACCTTAGTAAGTTATTTTTGGGAGCTGGTGCTTTCACGCTTAGCAAACAACACATGGCATAGAATCAATGTCATCACCATACACAATAACTAATGTGTATTATAATAATTTATTTTACAGTTATTGGATCTCCAATAATTTACTTTTGGTTGGATAGTATAAGGTTAAATCCAGGCTACGGGAATCAAACACTTGAACTAGATCTTAAGAGTACATGGTGTGTACCACTGATCATACAATATTACACAAATTCTAGAACATTTTAAGAATTGAATTTATAAGTAACTTGCAAGAATTTTTTACTTGTGGTCATATTGAATTCATAAAGTTGTATCAAAACTCAAAATTAGATAAAATTTTATCGACAATATAAACCAAATGTTTAACATAAAAGTTGAAAATAATTGTTATTTGAATTGTAATTATTTATAAATGTATAAACCGGTCTTTCAATGCAATTTTTGGCATACATTATAAAATAAATATTTACTTTCAAAATTTGTTGATTTTATAGGTTTTTAAAATGTATTTAGATAAAATTATAAATTAATTTTATTCATATGACGATGACGTAAACTTTGAAAGCATAAATAATATGTTTGAAGTCTAAGGTTTGAAGAACTTTAAAGGAAATCCTTGCTTCTTTCCTTTTAAGATCTGATATATTATAAATAATATACAATAATTTCTTTGTTTAAACAAAGAAAAATTTAAATACTTGGCCAAAATGGTTAACTTCTTCCATTGATGACATCTATGTAACTTCGTTGAAAGATTTATTTCTATGGTCAATTATTCCGAACACATTTGCAATTTTTTTGAATTTCAATAACTTGAACGTATGGTTTAATCTATCATTTTATGTGCATTATAAGACATTAAAATATTGTGCTTACACTATATATACAACACAACTTTTTTTAAGTTATTCAATAACTTGGTAGATCAAATTTTGTCACAATATACATATATTGGGAATTTGACTTGAAAACAGTGGTTTACAACGTGTTTTGGTAAAGGTGTAACTAAGATATTTAATAATTCTGGATATCTCAAAATCAATTGAAAAAAAGTATTTGTATTTCTCTGATTTATTTACTCTTCAAATGCAGTTAGTTTTTTTGATCATGCATTATATTTCTCATCAAACATCAGTTGAAAATAAAAACCTTCAAAGTCATTATAAATTATACAATCAATGATCTATAATATAAATACAATAGTGTACTGTTGGATTATTTGTACCAATTGTAAAAATAACTGATGCATTACAAAGAAATTATTTTCCATTCGAAGCATGGTTACTATAATGTAACTGTGTCACTTTACCTTTTGAGAATATAAAAAAAATCACTTTATTTACAATATTGATTAATTCCATCATTGTATTATACGTATAGATATAAATTACCGATAGTCCATATAACGTTGAAGCTTTGATTATAAACACCTGCACTCTAGTAGCTTCTATCAGTATTAAACTGATTTTCCGAGGGTAACAAGATTTGCACTAAATTATCTTACGATGGACATCAATTAGACACTTTGAAATATGGTCAATCTCCTTATTGGTTATATGATTTGTGTCCTCCCTTCGAGGTCAGTTTACACATAATATTCTCACTAATAGTCATTGGTATTTAATTATAAGATTGAATGTAAACTGCAATTATGTCTATACATTGGAATTTTGTAATATCGATCTTGTATGAGACTGGCACTATGATATATTATATGTATGAGATTGTCTGATAAAAAATAATTTACGAACATAATAAAAATGTATATCTTTGCATATTGCTAAATCGATATATTCATCATTCGTGGTGTTTACAATTGTCAATACTCATAAATGAGTTGTATAGTTTTCTTCAAACTTAAACTAAATATATGGTTTTATTCTAACTTCCCATATAATAAAACGTTGAAAAGTTCTCAACGAACATAAAATCATAAAAAAATTTTGATGAATTTCAATCAACCGTAAATTTTTTTTAAGAAGAACCAACAAACAAATGATTTGAAAACATTTTACCGAAGTAGACTTACAGTATATATGAAGTATTTATACGGCTCAAATATCAGCTTATTATTTTTAATCATCTATCATTATTAAAAATGTTACTAACCAAATCGGCACCGAGGGTTATGGAGCATATAATTTTCTGTAATCTTTCAAATTATGACATGAAATATGTATCTTATAGTTTCACTTCATAGAAGTTTATCCCAAATTATTTACAATTTTAATTATCATGTATTCATTAAGAACTACTATTAATTTTTAACTATACTGAAATTTTAAGTATGGTTTTTCTCTATTGTTTCATAGTTACATTACTTTAAAAAAGAAAATTATTTCTTATCATGCTCATAGTAGGTTTTATCATTTCGCTTAATATTAAGTTTTTAGTTTTCGACAGTTTTGTAGTCAACTCAAATAAACGTTCTTAAAATAAAGGTAAGTATTTATTATTTAGGTTAATATTCTTACTATTACAAGCATTTACATTGAATATAATGTAGTCTTTAGATATATTTAAGTTTAATATTTTTATTAAATCCCAATTACAAAAACCTAAATTTCTATCATAACCGTTATTAATTTTGATAACTTGTTTCTCTAAAATATGATATGGTTTCACTTTATATGCTCAAAGGATATTCCGATTTCAAAATCACAATCTTTTATGTCCCAAATCAACGAATATCCTATTTGACCGTAACGGCTTTTAGTATATTCTACAATCTACCAAATAGTATTCTAAATAAATTCATAGTTCATAAGATAAAACTGTAGTAATTTTTAATAATAGGTTTAATAAATATATTGAAATTTTTCGAAGACAAATTAAAAATATTGTCTGGTGCTTTAGGAAAAAAATTATGAAATTTGAAAATTTACCCGTAAGTATCGAATATTTTTTCAATTATGTAACAAATCACCATCGACATTTATCATTTTTGTTTGGATGGACTGCTTTTTTCATTGTGTAAATATTACTTTCGCATATTATATTTCGCTCCATGTTAGACTGTGCCAAGTCATTGATTATTTTATCAACAAATGAATTTTATACTTAATAATTATACAAATATAGTGAAAGTTTATTTGTCGCCCACCATGACTGAGCTTACTAGCATTGTTTATATCTGTAGTTGCATAACAAGATCACATGCCAATAGTGTGTATTTAGATGTATAATACGGATACCTAATCAGTTGAATAATTGACAATGAACCGATAGTCTATTAAGAAATATCATAACACTCTAGATTTGCTCTTGTGGCAAAATTGGTGTTTTACATGTTTCAAAGAATATATTACATATGAATTAAATTTATGGTAACCATTGAAGAAAAGGAACATTAGAAAAATAAATGAAAATACATCTAATACTTCAGCTAACACCTATGAAAGATTTGTATCGTTTTTGAGTTGATATAGTCTAATATTGAGCCATTATTATATTATTATAGTATCTTATAGTGGTGTATCATATAGTTAACAATATTACAAGATATATTTAAGGTAGTTTGCCTAAGTCGTATTATGTGCGTTAGCTCACTTTTGTTTTTTATTCGCTACATATATATTAGAAATAATTTTGGCATACAATACTTGCCATTACTAAAAAAGTAATGTCTTACCGTTTTAAAGTGGTCGTCATAAACGACTCATGCTTCATTTTTTTTTTATTTAAACTGTTTTTATAACGACTGATTTTAACGTTTTTTAAAAACGTTTCAATATATAAAAGTCTGTACTTTAAAATCGTAAAATAAGTAAGTTATTTAAGTAATTTTATTTTTTCTCATAAAAAATGTGTTCTTTTTCAGCGCCCTTCGCATTTTCAAGTTTGATTTTTTTCTGTTATCCTAGTCAAAAATAAATAATGTTTTGAGAAAAGGTGTTTTTATTTTAATTAATACTCTCTTTTTTAAAATTTACTCCAGAAATTCTCATCATCACATCCATCTGCCACCGTATAGTATCTCATCTGTCGGCTTTAGATGTCCTTCTACTCTCAATATTTTTTTTTCCAATAACCGTGCATCCTATTTACAAAACTTACCATTTTATAATCAAAAATAGATACACATATATTTATGGTTTTAATATCCATTTTGTAAGACCTCAAATAATCTAAATGGTGGAAAAATATTCAAGATTTAATGCATCCTATTGATAGATGGGACACAAGAATGAAGAAGTTTCTTTGAAGAGATTATATTTAAGCCTGATGGAATAAGAAGTGCTGACATATCATGTTGCATGACGAATTAGAAAGAGATCTATCAGTTGTCAGTGTCAGAAATAGTTACTAAATAAAGAGAAATAAAAATGTTTGGTAAGTCTTGTCCAGTTATTACCTAATTATAAATTTATAAAAACTGGATTGAACCATAAATATGTGTAAAAAGTACAAGACATCGATATGATAATAAATAAAAGTGATATATCTCAGATCGACAGTATAAAATAAATAATTAACAACATTCCGATTAAATACCTCAGTATTGTTAATAAATAAATCGAATGTGCGTACCAAAATGGCCGACAACTGCCACCTACTTGTTATTTTGAGGAGTGATGCAGGCTGGTTATATTGTGCCAAACATGGGCAGCCATTTGCAATTATTATTTTTTTGACATCGTGACAAAATGGCGGTGCGTCACTCCACCTGTGCTATCGTACAGACAGCCCAAAGGAGATGGCAAAATTATATAAAAAAGAAAAAAATACCATTTTACGAATTGAAGATTCTAAAAACCAGTATGTTTTGGAAACAGTATATTTTAAATTGTTTTGCATTTAACTAAATGCTACGAACTACATAACAAAGATATAATTTTACTCTAACAATAACAATCAAACTTTGAGGTTGAGATGGAAATTACGAATAACAAATATTCAAGATTCAAGAGTTATTATTTCACGAATTCGTTTACAACAAATACGTGTAAAATATAATTATGGTATGACAGAAATAATATAGTTACTGTTGGCGTTATTAGAATTATGAACACGCAGTATCATAGCATTAAAGAAATACACAAATCTACCACAATATAACCCCAAAGAAATTTCACATTGTGGAACATCTGAATAAACTTGATGGCAGTGGCGGATTTGGCACTCGAGAGGGCCCAGGCACAATTTAATGATGAGGCCCTCATGCTTTAGGCGCAAATGTTTTTTTTTTAATTTTTATTTCACTTTTCTTGGATATTTTTCATGTAGGTCTCGCGTTAACTCAAATATCAATTTTTGCACTTCCCCCAAAATCTCATAGTTTCTCGTTTTTTAGTCCGTAATTTTTCCCGAAGCTCGCTCCTCGTTAATTTGGAAGCCCCAGACGAGCGCCTGGTACGCCTATAGATAAATCCGCCACAACTGATGATGAATAATTTTGGATATCTATTCATCTCTTTTACGCATATGTCGTGGGTCCAAAGACCAAGAAGTTTTGTAGCCTGCAAGGGGACAAAAGATTTTAATTAATAATACATATATCGACGTTGAGCTGTTAAAACCTTTGTTTTATCATCGCTATTGACCACTTTAAAACTAACGACTTAAAAATAACTGCTTGAAATTTAAAGAAAATCTATGTAGAATTTCTCAAACCATACTCGTGTATACAGAAATGATGTAATAGTATTTATATGTGGCACAATGATAAAAGTGTACAATATATGTCAGTTATTGGACATTTTGACTGAAGTTAATACAAATAATATGATAGTACAAAACTGTATAATTATCTGCCTTATATGGTACCCAGTTTACCGGTTGTGTGACATTTTTTTCCGGTTTTGACGAGACAAAATTTAAATTTTACAGGAAAGTGAAAAAACTGCATCTTATCTCAATGAAACATGTTGCATTGAATGTTTCTATGTTCAATTATGTTTAAATTTACGTGCTATAACATTGGAAGCTTTACCAAACTATGCGGTCTAATATGAAGAAACAGAAAATGTAAAAATACCGTTTTGACATTTTTTTTATAACGGAGGTTTTTGACAGCTCATCGTCGATATTTGTGTCGTATTTATTGCTAATAATTAGTGTTACATTGACTGTACGAGTTGTTTTACAGTAGGGCAACACTAAAACAAAATAATTAAACATTTTCAAAAATGATTCTTCGAATATTCGTTATAACAGATTGAATTGATTCGCCAAACGATTAGACATTATCGTTCTTTCGTTCATACATAATACGATTCTGAGTAAATCTTCAGCGGATTTAATATTATTACCGTCGGTCTTTTAGATTTGAATGCCGATAAGTGAATTTGAATGAATTTCAATGGCGAAAAGTAAATTTGAATTCCGATAATGAAGCGGTCCGATTTTGGGTTCGGAAGTGACTAAAACAGAAGGCTAATTCGATTCATTCAGAAAGCCGACGTTCATTAATTAATACTGATAAAATTATAATCATTATATTAATGAGTAATCGCCTGAAATGTGGATTTGTTACATTGTCGCATATGCTCCGTTCGAATATGTCTATGTATATGTAACAATAACGCATTAGTGTTTGATTTTAAATAGTTTTTTAAGCATATTAAGACCACGGACACGATAGATGCCATGGCGAACGAGCGACGGCGATAAAACGACGGAAACAGAGATACAAAATAGCTATAATATAGTTAGTAAATAAATGAGCAAGTTATTGTGGCGACAATTGTCGCTGCCGAACTTGCGCACTTTCTCACTGACCTATTTATAACTATTGTGCATCTCTGTTACAGCCGCTTTGCCGTCGTCGCTCTGCTATCGTGCCCGTGACCCAAGTCACAGTTTATGTGGTTCACTATAAATAATATCGCAACGTTATTTTATTATGCTGGTATACAACTTAAAAGTAATGCTTCAATGTCTCCCCTGTAGCGTACTTGGTAGCGTGCGCGCCCAGCAATCCGGGGAATGCGGGTTCGATTCCCCATCTATCGGATTTTAAAGCTCCAAAAACACAGGAATGTGGATGCTCATTGAGTTGAGCAATTGTCTGACAAACAATTCTCATGAAAAATAATCTGTCAAAACATATTCACAATGCGGAGATCCATATACTTGATTTTCAGAGTGGATGTTTTTATATTGTAAATCCAAATGCTCCACTTTGGGAGCGAACATGGTATTAGAGATAATGCTTCAAACGTTATGAACCTCGAACTGGTTTTTAGATTTACTACTTTCTACTGATATATCACCAACTTATAATTAAAACGATCGTGGGGCTCTTTTCCGTTTTGCATTGTATTTATAATGCATAATACAATACAACATCAAAAATGAAGAGCTGAAAAAAGTGACATAACAAAATAATTATAATAATGAAGGTCTAAGAACTTATTGAGTAGCTTTATTTTATAGATTTTTGAGATTTTCTTTAATTTCTTTCTACACTCGATTTATAGGCCTACTTTTATTGGGCGTAGAAGGTATATTAGATATTAAATTAATTGAATTAAACGCTTACTTGTAAGAAGTCCATTTTACAACAGTTATATATTATGAAAAATATTTTCCCGTCACATAAATTCCGAAATTACTTCATCAATTAGTCATATTTATACTATATTTTTTATATACCATGTTCGCTCCCATTGAAGATATTCACTCCGAAAGAGAAGTATGTATATGGATCTCCGCAATGTGAAGACGTCGTGATAGATTATTTTTCACGAGAATTGTTTGTCAGACAATTACTCAACCCAAAGGGCATCCATCCAGTCCTACATTTTCGGATTTTAAAAATCAGATAGATGGGGGATCGAACCCGCATTCCTCGGATCGCTAGGCACGCACGCTACCATCTATGACACATATTATACATCTTAAATTACTAAACAACTGAAAAATACAGTGAACAGATTTTAAAGAATTTACGATATTTTAACACTGTTGTTTCATTGTTTCCGTTTTACGAACCTTCCAAGAACAGTGATGAAGTATAAACAATATTTTGATTTCATTCTCTAATATTAGTTAGAATTACTAATTATCGATTGAATAAGTTTAAAATATCATTTAATATTTTATTACCAACCTTTTTTTAATAATGAAAGATTGGAAGTATACTAGTAATAGTCATCGGGCAGTAAAAGATATCTGCTTGGACATGTCGCCTCTTTTGTTTCTATTTTATTTTTGCATTCTTTGCACTTATTTTATATTATTTGACGTTTATTCCATAATAAAATTATTTTTATGGCTAATTCAAATAATAATTGATCTAGCAGATTTTATAAAATTTGAATCTAAGCTATAAACTTCTTAGTGGATACTCTGGAGCTAGCACCTTTTGGTACACCAAAGCGAGGGTCAACCACTGTGATAATAATGTTTTAATTAACTAACATTATAAATACATGTATAGTTCTTTGTGTCTATCAATGATGCAGATATGCAAAATTACAGTAGAACTTAGAAGCATTTGTTCGACCGTCATCTCACGTCTGACAATAACTCTCCATAGAAGGCCGAACAATCCCATTGTCCTATCGAGTGTTCACAAGTAAGGCGCGAATATGTACCGTCCATTGGAATGCACATTTATATTCGCCTATATATTATATATCACTGTCGTTAATGGCGTTAATTTATTTAATTATTTACCGTCCATAAAATAAAAGATATTTTATGCTCCCCTGGTGGCCTATTGGTCAACGCGCGCTTCGTTGCCGGAGATCACAGTTTTAAATCTCACACCATCAGTCATCTTGGCCTGGCACAGCACAGAATATCATAAAGCTTCTAATTATTTATTTTCTTAAAATATCAGTTGAGTGATTTTATTTCTGAAGGGCTTATTTAGTGTCTATGAGAAAACACCGTTGTATTATGAAAAAAAATGACAACTGAAACAAAAGAACGCGAATGTTCACCATTTATGAAAAAACGTCTTGTTTTTCACAACATTTTATCATTTTGATATGAGCTATTCATATTAATTCAGAGACGGCGCGTGCCGGGCATACGGAATGTGTTTTCTCTGAAACCGTACTCGTCCCGGCCTGTCCCAACATGGATTTGAACTTCCGCCGCTGCGTTGGTTTCCGCTGCCCGTGTCCACTACACTCGCCGGAAAATTGTATTATATTAATTATTGTCATTCATTAATATTAAGCACCTTTATACTTAGGTACAAGAGACTTTAGAATTACCCGCAGAATTGAATACCACCTTTGCATTACAAACAGAACTATAACAAATTTAATGTGCACGTATGTAAAGATAGTTTATATATATATATATACCTTTTTTGTTCCCAGTATGGAGCATATGAATATATACAGTGTAAATATATCCACTTCGAAAGATGAGTCTATGGATCTCCGCCACGTGAGGACGTCTTGACAGATTATTTTTCACGAAAATTGTTTGTCAGACAATCACTCAACCCAATGGACATCCGGCCCTGCACTTTTGGATTTTTAAAATCCGACAGGTGGAGAATCGAACCCGTATTCTCCGGATCGCTAGGCGCGCACGCTAACAACTACGCTATCGGGGAGTAATGATAAATAAAAAGGCCTTTGTTCGATTTACCTATAGGCACACCAAGCGCGCGATTAGGGCCTCCAAATTGACGAGGAGCGAGCCTCAAAATTAGACTAAATTAGAAATTATTAAGATAGTATGAGACCTAAAATAACGAGAATTCTATGATATTTCGGAGGAAAGTGCAAAATGCGAAAATGTAAAATTTAAATTAAAGCGACACAAAAAAGAGAAATCCCAAAATTCTGGACGAAAGTATAAGAAAAGAATAATTGTGCCTGGTGCATAGGGGTTCATAATTGAATTGCGTCTGGGGTCTCTCGAGTGCTTAATCCACCACTGCAGCTGGCTGTTTCAAAATATAATAAATTTCATCATTATTTTGCAACCATCGTGTTGATTGTTATTTATTGTTCCAATATTACAAATTAATAGTTTAAAAAATTCACAACACGACATAAATATAATTATAATAAAAAAGTTTTTTTAAACATTTTAAAGAAAGCATGTACAATGTAAATTTAATATTGAAAAATTAACGGTAAATAAACTTTAAATTACCGAGAGAATTAGAACAAAAGCAAAGGAAAGAGAACAGTATCCATCTAAACTGACTCTCACACAGATGTGGAAGATATCAATACCTGAGGCAATCTCGTTAAACATCACCATTGCTTTCCGCATTGGCATGCTACTGGCAGGATAGTTCAGCATTTAGGAATAAAAAAACGGCTGATGTTCTTGATTTCTCAGATAGAGTTATCGGGGATGTTCAGATCGATATCATTCATCGGTAGAGTCATTCATTAGACCATGCATACGTCGAATTTGGAAATTGTTATAATATATTGTATGTGAAAAATGATTTGCAAATGTGCTTTGACGATATAGATCTAATCAATAACATATTATTGCTAGTTTAAAAAATTCTCTTGTAGCAGTTTTTTCTGATCTGATAGTATCTGTTAAAAAGCATGAAACCAATGAATAGTGAGATAACAATGAAATACTTACAGGCCCAATTTGAACAATCTAGTGAATATCTTTAATATTTTCGTGTTGTGCGTGTTCTCTCAAAACTTATAATAGCTGTGTTTTTATCGGCGTGTTTTGTGAAGCCATCGAAATTTACGTTTCTCTTCCAATATTCGAAAATAATGACTCAGGCAATGATCTGACCAGTCCTGGACTTTCAACAAGGTTATCGAAAGTACCCTGCATTTATTTGATAGAAGCTGCTATGTAGAACATAAATGAACCAAGTGTAGAAGATGGTGAATGGTGTACACAATGCAACTTAGGGCTATTTTAGTTCTTTCAAGAAAAATTAAAATATTGTTAAGCTTAATGGTGCCCATGAACCTACAGTCCGCTTGCAGTCCTGGGACTGTCCGCGGGATGATAAGAATTAAGCTATGCCATACATAATACAGTTAGTATCAACAGTTGTGTACTGTCATTCTGATCGATACAGTGATGTTACATGTCATGCTCACCTCGCGTGCTGCCTCAATCCGAATCATCGCCTTAGACTGGCAGTCCCCGAACTGTGGGTGTACGGGCACCATAAGGCGAATAATTGTGCAGTTTTTTTTAGTATCATATTACAAAAAGGAACTTCTTCGAGTTCTTTCTCATACCAGTTAAAATAGCCAATATCTAGCATTGTGCCATATATATACTATTACATCATTGCTGTATACACGAGTATAGTTTGATGAATTCTACATTGGTTTTTTTTAAATTTCATGTAATTATTTTTACGTCGTAAGTTTTCAAGTGGTTAATGGCGATGATAAAACTTCTAAAGAATTGTCTTAACCTTCGTCACCGATCGTTATGTTATTATTGAACCGGTGTCCCTGAAATAATTGCACACTGAAATATGCAAGAGTCGTCACCGACGCTATGCCATTTGCGGCAGTTTGATTCAAAATATTATATTGATTATGAATATTGATTGCAAGCCAATCGACAATTTGGCTTCATTTTTCACGTAGGCAAACGTACTACTATTGCTGTAATCACGGATATAGATTGGTTGTAACCTATTGTATACTAGAACGTATTTTATATAACTGTGTCAAAATTAAAACAGTTTCAGACACTTTGTATTACTTAAATTAAAAGCTAGTTTAAATATTAAATTACGAGAAATTTTAAACTTTATTTTCAATAAATCTTCGTTATAGGATTCGTTTGTTGACTAGAAAAAATGTCAAATATCTAAGAGATGAAAAACTAATGTCATTTAATTTGTATATCACGTCTAAACAGATTATTTTTTACGAGAATTGTTTATCAGACAATTGCTCAATGCTCATACGGTGCTACATTTTCGGATTTTAAAAATACGACATATAGGGAATCGAACCCGAATTTCCCGGTTTGCTAGATGCGCACGCTACTAACTACGCTATCAGGGAGACAATACGCTATTTTAATAATTTATATAAAAGCATACATCTAAGCTCATTCTCCCATATGTGGAAGATATCAATATCCGAGGCAATCTCGTAAAATGTTGTCATTGCTCTCCGCATTGGCATGACCACTGGCAGGATAGTCCTGCATTTAGGAATGAAAAATGGCTGATTTTTTCGATTTTTCATGTAGTTATCCGGGATATACAAAACGATATTAGGCATTAGCAATTTTTTTAAAACTATGTTCGCTCGCAAATTGGAGCATATAGATTTACACAGTGTGAAGATATCCACTCCGAAAGTTGAGTATATGCATCTCCGCAGTGTGAAGACGTCTTGGCAGATTATTTCTAATAATAATTGTTTATCAGGCAATTGGTTAATCCAATGGGCATCCATTTCTATATATTTTTTAAATCCGACAGATGTGGGAATTAAACCCGCATTCCCCAGATTGCTAGGCGCGAACGCCAATCTCTACGCTACCGGGTAAATACATAAAGGTTTCTCAGCTATTTCTTTGTAAGCCGCATGATTTTTGTAGTATTAAAGAACATAGTTATAATATATAATATTGTATAAACTATTTAATTAATTGAAAAAAAGTTTTTTTTTAAATACGCACCGTGGAAATTCGATAAATCAATCGCCATGAAATCTGTAACCTCAACCGCGTCTGTTTATTCTGTATTTGAAGGTATAAAGATAAAATGTGAGGTTTTATCAGACTGACTTATATTTCACCATAGGATCCAAACTTTGTAACGGTGATGGTCGGGAAGAAAACTCTGTCAATTGGTATCCGCACATGATGCTTACAACGTCCGCATCTCCGTTATGCTGGTTTATACCGTGTTGTAATGAAAGTGATAAGCTTTTCAGAGTGCTCGAAGTATCTCAAGGTAGCTTCTCAAGACCATGGTTGGCGTGCATGATTCGTACGATTCTTACTGTAACAAAATTTATAATATTAATCTATTATATTTAAAATTAATAAGTATTATAATAGTTAGTATTTACCGCCAAAAATAATTGAAATTCTACTTACTATCTTGAAGCATATTGAATTTTACTCCAAAGTTATATTATAACTGCATCTTAAAATGGCGTGCATCAGTCACACGAATCCTTATTTTCATATCAATTACATACAGAAACATATTAAAATAAAATATCATTATTGCACAAAGGTTCGTTATATTAAAACTGGCCAACGTAAAAAAATATTAAAAAACTGTGTTAATGGATTTTTCATTATTGACAGCCACTAGTTAGTGAGTTATTTAGTAGTCGACTCTTCGGTAGCTTAGAGATAGATCCGGAGAATGAGCGTTCGATTCCTACATCTGTCGGATCTTTAAAAATACAAACATGCAGGAGTTAGCCACGGGCTTAAATTCTGTATCTGTAAATAAAGGTCTGAGTTTCCCTAAAGGCTATCTATCAAAATATATCCTTACTCTGAACATCTTTAAAAGTTCAGTTCTCCATATTTAAAGAAAATCTGGTTGAAAAACTTGTTTTCTTTCTTTGATATCTTTAATTACAACTTAATAATTTTGATGTATCTCTTAAAATTTAATCCGTTCGTTAACTTCATTTTTTGCTGAAACAAATAATCTACTATGGTTATCCACAATCATGTATTATGTATCATCAGATCGTATTAATCCGCTCTTTGACGAAGGCTTCTTCTCTAACTGGTTTCACTTTTTTTTCTCAATTCGATAATCCTTCTTTTTATTTGCCATTTTTTTTCAATTTTACCATCGATTATACTGTTTTCGATTATCTTGTAATTTATTTTACATGTTTATTAATTTAACATAATATAGTTTATTTTACAATGGTCACAAATATAGTCCATCAATCTATATCAATTTCCTACTGGGTAAAGAGTTATTCTAACTAATTCTCGGGTCACTTGTTCCAACAACTTGATATATTGCACCTCCTAACAATCTCGAAAATTTTCCAACGACAATCTTGTCTCTGATGCAAGTGTCATGCGTATTTCTGTTTGAGATTCTTAGAGAATCCTATACAAAATTCATATGTAAACAAGAAAACAAAATAAATTTTGAACGTTTAGTAATAATATAGAGTATTTACCAAACCACTTTCGATTTTCGAAATCTAATTAAAAAAAACTTTCAAATAGTACGATCAAAAAGCTGCGGAAAATAAAATAAATAAATGAAATACTTGCGTCTTGTAGTATTGCATTGGACCAATCCTACTGTACAGCTGGCTGGTGAACTCCCACCCGTATAAGGGCCACGCACCGACGCCCTACAAGGCCTACGCGTTGGTTCCACTTTTTTCTTGCCTCGGCAAGGCTTTGGACCCCAAATAGGCAAATCCGACGAGACCGGTGGGCACCACAGCCTGGTTGGGATCTTAGAATAGTGGCCATATTATCACACTCTTTTTAAAACAATACGCCGATTGTACATATCATACAAATATTTATGATGTTGATAACGGTTGAGTATTATTCATTATTTATAATTAATTCTGCTTGTTAATTATTTTGATAATATTAGTTACAGTGGCGTAGCTACAAATTCAACGCTCTGGGTCCAGTAAAATTATTGCGCTTCTTATAGTTTCTCTTTTATCAGCTCTTACACTTCCTTCATAATTTTACTTCCTTCCAGAAGTTGTGGTTTCTCGTTTTTTTTTCAGCTTTCTCACTAACTTTACTGTACTTGCGCTCCCCTTAATTCATGCGCTTCGAGCAGCCTGTTTCATGCTCCTAAGTAACTACGTTACTGATTAGTTATACACTATTAACCAGACTTTAAATCGTATTAAGTAGAAATTAGATGATATGTCTAGTTATTAACCATTTTAAAAAGAATTTGTTTCTTTATATTTTATGTGTGGCTTTAACAGTTAACACTTATAGTTAACACTTTCGTTATAATTAAAATAGCTTTTCAGAAAAACTCAATCAAAAAAATTATATAGTTGTTCTATCGCATTATTGCTGAGAATTGTTTCCGTTCCCAAATCCACATTACTTAGCATACAGAGAACTCCCATCCATCAGTATCTAGCATCAGTTCTTGAATATAAAACCATTTTAAATAAACAAATTATCACCATACTATGTATCACTACTTAATCCATCTTACTCATAGTTCATGGCACCTTTAAGCATCTTGTTTCTACTAATCTTGTTATCACATCGAGTGTGGAAATTAAAAAGGACGTAACCCAAACAGAACCAATTTTACAGAAGGCACAAAAAACCTTTATTTAATGATTTTGAGCCAAAGTCAAAATATTACAAAGGCACAACCTTAAAGTACACGATGCTTAAAACTGGTGTTTTTTTTACTCATTGTCATATTAATTTAATAAGTTATTTGAGAAAAATCAATTTAATTAGTTAGGTGTTGATTAGATGATTTTGAGCCTACATCAACAACCTTGAAGTGCCTGAAGACTAAAACTAATATTTTATTTACTCAATATGATTTAAATTTAATAGGTTATTAAAGAAAAAACAATAAAATTGATTAGATGGAAGTCTTTTTTCCTGGTCTTAGATTTCACAGGGCGTCCTTTTTTCAAACTTAAAAGCTACATTTAACACTAATTCAGAATTTTCAGCATACATTATTTTGACGGATCTTGTATTAAGATGTATACATCTAGATTGTCGAATAAAAGCTATTTTGAAAAATTGAAGGTGAAACTCAATACTTGAAAGACCACTTCAGAAGTATTTCCATTATATGGACTTATTTTGACAGAAGCATTTTCTATATGTAATCAAACCACGTTCAATTTCACCTCTTTAAAAATGATTTGGGTTTTTATTTTCTCGTCAAGATACATAAAAAAATTTAAAGCTCTTCGCTTGAAAATTAATATACCGCATTAAAGGTGCATAGCATATCGATTTTACTGAGATTTTTTTTTTGTCAATAACACTCTTAACCAATAACACAATATTACACTCTTGAGAAATGCTACAAAATATGGAGTCATGATACTTCGCTATTGCCTTCGAAGAGTCGAAGAAAATTGTGTAAAATTGTGATGCTGACCACGCCCTGCGTCTCCAGCCCAGCTGGATAATGACCACGGAGCAAATGTCGTCGAAATTATTTTTTGTACTCCAACTCTTCATTATTTTTATTTTGTATTTCTTTATTGATTGACATTGTACGTACTCTGTGACAGTTTAATAGCGTGCTCTTCATGTGTTGTCAATATTTTTCTTTTAATTTATAGATTTTCGAGAATATTAATAATACATTCATGTGCCAACAATATAGCATGATTATTAACAGTATATGAATTATGTTCTAACACGCTACCGTCGCGCATATATATATGTGATAGTTTTTAATAAAGCTCCTGTGCCTCACTTAAGGTGCAACTGTGTAATTTTAAATGCTATAAACTTACTTAGGAATACTTTAAGATTTAAAAAATATATTTTAATGAATTTAGATGTATATAATAAATGATTTGAGAAATCATTGAAAATGGAAAGGAAGATTAAAACGTTTGTGGTAAAATCATTTATTTAAATATCAAATTAGTTTTATATTGGAATTATACTATTATTTAAAGAATTAAAAATTTTATGTTATAATTATGTTTTACAATTTTGTATGATAAATTGTTATATTAAATTATAATTCTATGCAAAATGTCTGGGACTGTTGCCTGCTCAACAATGCATGCATTCTGACAGTGCTGCTCTACGGTTGTGAAACATGGCACCCAACA